>JAUYWG010000042.1:3413674-3426760 GCA_034779775.1 Enteromius afrohamiltoni
AGATAGGAATTTGGGGTTTTCATGAGCTGTATGCCAAAATCATCAATATTAAAACAATAAAAGGCTTGAACTACTTCGGTTATGTGTAATGAATCTAAAATATATGAAAGTCTAATGTTTATCAGTAAATTACAGAAACTAATGAACAATATGCTAATTTTTGAGAAGGACCTGTACAGTCTGTACAGTAGAAACATCCTTACACCTATGGAAAGATGTATTATGATGTGTGTGTTTTACCTATTGAATGTGGCACATAACAGAAACTCAGTCAGTCCCACTTCCTTTTCCCTTCTCTTCCTTTCTCTCGGTCCTGTTTCATCTTAATCCTGACGCTTACATTCGTCTCTTTTTTGACATCACACAGGATCCAGATTGAGGGCTAATCTTCCGTCCGATGTGAGCAGCAGAGCTTTAATCGGGGGGCCAGTAATGAAAGTCACGCAGGCTTACCTTACTTGAGATTGTACAAGACAAGTCAGTGCTATTCCCCTCCGGAGAGTTCAGGCTACAAGTCCCTTTACACTTTAAATAGGGGATATCCGAGCTGTAAACCCCACACGAATGTCACACTGCTGTTTGAAGGAATCACAAAATGTGATAAAGGACAAAGCTTGCACACTACATTGATGATAAAAGTTGCTGTAGTTGCTTCTCTGTTATCACACTGACAGAGATTAACATGAACAGACATTTTCTTTACTAAAAGGGATTTATTTGAGACACATAACTCACATTTTATTAAAACTCACAGGTCAAATGTGTCATTTATTTCTTAGTTGTTACTGTTTTTTTGATTTGCTTTTTTTACAGAATTCAAACACACTGAACTCTCTCTTGACTTTGATATCTCAATTTTTTCAACAACAATGAGAATTAATGGCAAGTGAATGAGATGTTTGTTAAAGACTGCGGTGATTTTATTACATCTGACATATCAGAAGAGCTCAAAACAACTCTTAAAATGTCTTAAAAACATTTTGGTCACAATTTTTCTAAACCTAAATCACCTACATACACATTGATTTCATAACTGCACAGTAACATTTAAAAGTATTTCTAGGTCTCGTCATAGTAATATTGTGAAATATTATTACAATTAAAAATGGTTGTGGTTTCTCTGAGAAATAAATAAATATATGTGGTTGCTACCATTTATAGAAAATTTAAAATAAAATTATCCTTGACATTAAAAATTGCCGCTAGCTAAATCTGAGTTGATTTTATGTATTATGTGGTGTACTGTCCCTGATTAAATAAATGAATAAATAAATAGAAAAATATTTGTTTATATATATTTTAAAATGTAATTTGTTCCTGCTATGACAAAGCTGAATTTTCAGTAGCATTATTTTAGTGTCGCATAATGAAGTTTATTTACTATCAATGTCAGAAAGCGTTGTGCCTCTTCATATTTTTGTATTAACATGATAAATGTTTTTAGCAGTATTTGAAGAACAGCTCAAAGGAATAGCATTTATTTCGAACTATTTTTTCACTTTTAACTCTGTATCAAATTTTTGAACAGAAGTGTATATTCTCATCATTCATCTCAGTTATCACAATTACATTTCTCACTAAGACTAAGGCGAAACATCTGAGACAAAGTGAATACTTAAATGTACCTAAAGTCTCCAGAGCTCATAAATCACATCTCGGTGAAATGTCTTTTTGCGGACAGCGCTGTAATCAATTGAGTTGGGCTGGTTTTGTTGAGTGTGCTCTTAAAGAGCTAGACGGTTGTGGTCCGGTGTCCTCTCAGACTCCATTATACACACTCAGCAGTGATGACCTAGTTAACAGACTACAGCCAGATCTCAAACAACAAGACTGTACTTTCCTCAGACTGCATGTGCGTGCAGACCTCGCCGTCCATGCAAAAGTACAGCTTATTACAGTCACACATGACCAACATTTGCACGTATTTCTTAAATCAGTTGTTTTTTCCTTGTGATTCTAGTTTCAGTCTTTGGAAACCGTAATGATTCGATTGCTCTGAACAAACAACAAAATGATGTTTTGACAGGTGTTCTGTGCTCAACCTTCTTTAGAGGAAAACGAAGCGAGTGCAGCCTATTCTTAAAGATGAAAGTAATCATGGATTTCTGTTCAAAGCATACATTCGGGTGGATTTACACAATAAGTTATGTTAGAGACAGCAGTGTATTTCCTGTAACAAAAGCATCCGAGCGTATATTTTATCCAGTGCATTCAAATAATTCAGGTCTGCTAATGTAGCCTCAGTCAAAGTGGTAATCTAAAATTATATCTCCATAAAGAAAATGAGAAGCTATTTGACAAAATCAGGACGGTCGGTGGCCACCAAATGCATTCCCTAAGTCTTATTAATTTCCTCATCAAAATCCAGTCTAGACTTATGACCCCTGCTGAATTCTATTTCAGAAAGGCAAAATGACACTATTACTGCGAGAGAAAACCAGGGTAAGAGGTTCTGTAGCAGGCAAAAAATAAAATAAATTCAAAGAAGTGAGTGGAGAAATTATTCAATTCTTCTTTTCAAAAGAGAGAGCCAGTCAACTATTTACTTCTGCTGGTGGAGGAGAGCTCTCTTTGATGCTGTAATGAATAGAAATGGTGTGAGCTCAGGGCTCAAGGCTATTTCATTAAAAAAAATGCATATCGTTCTTATTCTTTCTTACCCAAGACTATTAATTTCACGTGCAGACCTTTCAACAGAAAATATGGCCCAATGAAAGAGCTTGGAATAGGACAAAAAAAAAGGAAGCATAAATGAGATACGATGTCAAGGTAGTAATTACCATGGAATTTCAACAGTTTTTCTTCATACAAAGAGAGAAACAGCTTTAAAACAGCTGCAATCAAGAATCTAACCACAGTGTCCTAGGATTGTGTCTAATGCAATTAAAAAAGTAACTTTTGTTTTGTTATTTGTTATATGTCATGTTATATTTTGTTATATGTTATGTTTTATATATGTTATTTTTTATATGTTATGTTATGTTGTGATATTTTGTAGTGTTTTGTTTTGGGGATTTTTTGTTAGTTTTTTTAATGTACATATGTAGCAGCTGAAAAAATACTCTTTTTTTGGGTGGGGGGGTATCTGTTTTGTTTTATTTGTCTCTTTTTAGTCTTTTGTCCATGAATCCAATGAAAATATTCCAGCAGTTCTTAAAATACTTCTGTTTGTTTGCTTGCTTGTTTTATTTTAATCTTTAAAAAAAAATCTAGATTTAATTAATTGTATTTTTGTTTGTTTTTGTCTATTCTGTTCAGTTTATTTTTACTTGTTTTTTAAAATTCTTCACATATAGGTTTTTAGACTTTTTTGTGAGTTTTCAGTCTCTTTATAGTCTCGTCAACGAATGCATTGAAGACATTTTATATCCGTAAAGCTTTAAATTCTTATTTTCTTTGTTTGCTTACTTGAGGTTGTTTTTAGTCTTTTGTCCATAAATGCAATAAAATGTTGATTACTATCTGCACACACACAGCAATTAATAACAGTACATTGCACACACACAGCAGTTTTGTTGTTGTTGTTTGCTGGGGGATGGGGGGTTGAACTTGTAAAATGAATGAAACTCAAGCTCTCACTCTCAGTCTGCTGTTTATTTTGACATGATTGTTCTAAATGACAGAACCAACATCAATGCTATTAGATCACCCTCTGTTGGCCAGATGCAGTACAACTTTGTTTCCAGACTGGCTCCTACACAGCTCTAAAAAGTAAAAGAAGAGAAAAAGAAAATTAAATCAAAATAACTTTTTCAAGCAAAAGGAATCTCAGCACAGATCTTCTCTGTAGGTTGCTATTAATACTTTTATCAAAGTTAAATTTGGTCAGTTTTATCACCTAACCACACTGTTTTTATGTAAGTTGTTGTGCAAAAGAGTTCATGGTTCTGACTGGATGTACTTCCAGCTGCTGCAAAAAACAACAGCACTGACAGCACATTCTATATTAAAGTGTCCATTGTCTTCTTTTTTTTTCATATTATATGCTAAACCTTAACTATTTTTAAACACTTTGTTTTTTCTCATAAATTTTTAGTTACATGTTTGAGAATTATTTTGTTTTTGTGTCTCTTTTTTTACAGTCTGAATGAAGTATTACAGTATGACTGAATAAAGTACAATCCCAACAATCTAAAGACAAAAGGTACAAAAGATGTCCCTAAAGTTTTAAACCGTTTCCACCCCATTGACCGCTTATACCATTTTTCCCCTAAATAATGCTTAATTTTCCCAAAACAATACTGTAAGCACAAAACCAAAACTGCATCTTCAGGCATTATCAAACAATTGGAAGTACTGTTTGAGCCAATAGCCTTGTGGGATTTATTTTTATTTATTATCTTTACTACTTCAGATACTGTCTTCGAGCTTTTTAAAATGACCCATACATCCAAAAGCTTTTTTTTTTTTCTGGTGAGCCTTAGTCTGTCTCCATTTGCTGTGCCGTCACTGTCAGCAGCTTTGTCCCTTCTGCATCCTCCTCTCCCAGCAACGGGAAAGGCAAAGCACCACCTCCTAACCTTGCATCCACTCAAGCATGGCCAGCAGTGACATCAGCTAAAGCATCTGTGCTCAGGCCTGCCTCTGGAGGCCCCCAGCTCCGGCCCCTGCATGAGGAAACTGGTGCATGTGAACATGTGATACCAGGGGACATCGACCTCGCACTGCCACTGGCCTAAAACATCCTCCAGTCTTCTGACTGTGTGACAGACACTCAGACTTTCCCCACAGCTTTACAACATTATTATTCCCAAACAGAGCAAAGAACACTGATGACATTGTTTGGGAATATTGTGAAAATGAAATGTATGCTGTACAGTATGTCTCTTAAGTAAACAATTAAATGTTTCATGTGCCAAGTTGTTGATGAAAAACAATATTTTAATCCATATTGGTTTCATATATTTCTTGCAATAATATGTTTCACATATTAGCTTTATCATTCGTTTTAAAAATGAATTAATTGACAATGTTCTACATGTTTAAAGCAGTTTAAATTAATAAATAAATAAATACTTTGTATTGTTGTTCCGTTTTGTTTTAGACTTTTTTGTTTTTTTTGTTTTGTTTTAAATACTGTTTTGTTAGTTTGTTTTTGGCTTTTAGAAAATGGAGTGAAAATATGCGTGGGTGAATATAGTCCGGTTAGGAACATTAAAACTCCCGCTGCTGAGTTCCGGAGAGAGCCACGGAGGCGTGGCTTGTGAAAGAGCCCCTCCCCTGCGAGAAGCTCCTGAAGCAAGTGGTAGATCGGCGCCAAGGTCTTCCTCTGGTTCTGGTTTGGCTGGGTGGTTCTGGTGAAAGGAGTTGTTGAGAGTGGGGTCCAGAATGTCGTGAGCATTGACCCAAGACTTTTCCTCAGGTCCATAACCCTCCCAGTCAACGAGATACTGTAGTCCCCTGCCTCGGCGCTGGGAATCCAAGATTTTGTGGACCTGGTAACTCTCTTCTCTGTCCTGAGCCAGGGGAGGGACGGCGGGAGCCGTGACCTCGTCCTGGTCCCTCTCTCTGTCGGGTTCAGCAGCAGCAGGCATGGGCAGGGAAATATGAAAAGTTGGTGAGATATGATATTCTGGTGGTAAAGCAGGGCGATATGATACAGCGGTGATTTGGCGTATGATTTAGAAAGGACCCTGAAAGATTCTCCTGACCATGGTAAGAGAGGGGGTTGATATCCCAGGACACATTAAAATGGAGTCATGTTCGTGGTGGCTTTCCTAGAGAATTCTGGGCGTACTCGGCCCACATAGTGAAATGACTCCAGTCGTTTTGGTTCTTATGGCAGTATGTGCGCAGAAACCGAATGAGCTCCTGATTGAGCCTCTCAGCTTGTCCATTGGATTCTGGATGATGGCGCATGGTTTGACAAAGGCGGTGACATATTGTGGGAGCGTGGGCCACCAGAAACAATTAGTGGTGAGTTCTGTAGTAGAAAGTATTCCAGGGTGACCTGCACTGGGGTTGCCGTGCACGAGGTGGAGGAGACGTTGTTGTAGGGGTTCTGGCACGTAGATTTTGGTAGGTGGACACTCTTGAGGAATGGGATCTGTTTCTTGAGCATCCGTAATTTCCCATGTTGTCCCATTGTACGGGTGCAAGGATGATAGATGTGGGATGATAGATGAATGATGTTCTCAGGTTGGGTATTCTGGGTGGTTATGTCAAATTGTTGTGACAGGGCGTCCGCTTTAACATTCTTTGATATGGGTCAATATGGGATCTAAAAGTTGAATCTGGAGAAGAAAAGAGACCATCTGGCTTGACGGGCATTTAATCTCTTGCCAGACCCTAAATATTCCAGATTCTTGTGGTCGGTTAAGACTAGAAACGATTCCTTGGCCCCCTCCAGCCAGTGGCACCATTCCTCCAAAGCTGCCTTGAATGCTAGAAGTTCTCGTTCCCCTACATCATAATTGCGCTCTGCTTTACTCAGCTTACAGGAGTAGAAAGGACAGGGGTAGAGTTTGATAGGGTCCCTCTGGCGCTGTGAAAGTACTGATCCAATGCCTGTGCTGGATGCGTCAACTTCTACTGTGAACTGTCGTTCGGGATCAGGGTGTCTCAGGATGGGTGCTGTGGTGAAACTGTTTTTTAACTAATTGAATGCGGTTTCACTCTCCATATTCAAGTTTAAGCGTTTGGTTCCCTTACAGGTCATGGAAGTCAGGGATGCTGCTACTTTACTGAAATTCCTTATGAATCTTCGGTAGAAGTTAGCAAATCCAATATACCTTTGCAAATCCTTAAGTGTCTGTGGCCAGTAAACAACGGATGCGACTTTCTTTTCATCCATGGCCACTCCGTCTGTGCTAATGATATAGCCGAGGAACTACATCTTGGTCTGATGGAATTCGCATTTGGACTTTTTAGCAAACAGTCGATGTTCGATGAGTTTCTTTAGGACAGTTCTTACATGTTGAATGTGGGTATGGTAATCTCCTGAGTAGATTAGGATGTCGTTGATATAAACCACCACAAAACTGTTTAGCAAGTCCCTGAAGACCTCATTGACCAAGGATTGGAATAAGGCAGGGCTATTGGACAGTCCAAAGGGCATAACCAGATAGTCATAGTGCCCGTTGGTGGTTGAGAATGCTGTCTTCCATTCATCACCCTCTCTGATGCGGATGAAGGTTGTAGGTGCTGTGAAGCTCTAACTTGGTAAAGTAACGGGCAGTTCGTAGCTGTTCTAGGGCTGCAGGTACTAATGGCAGGGGATACCTGTATTTGATTGAGATATCATTCAGGGCTCTGTAGTCGATGCAGGGTCGAAGGACTCCGTCCTTCTTAACGAAAAAGATCCCTGCCGATGCTGGAGAGGGCCGAATAAAGCCTTTGGCCAGTTCCTCCAGAATGTACTGGGCCATGCTGTCCATCTCAGGCTGAGACAAAGGGAATATTCTGCCTCGTGGTGGTGTGCTTCCTGGAAGCAAGTCAATAGCACAGTCAGTGGGTCGGTGTGGTGGAAGTTCAGTTGCTTTTTGTTGACTGAAAGCGACCTTTAGATCGTGGTACTGTGTAGGTAGGTTTAAGACATCTATGACTTCCTCCTGAGTGACTTGGATGCTGCGAATGACTCGTTGGGTGTGAATAAGACCGGTTGAGTGACAGTAATTCGACCACTGGGTGATCTGGTGATGTCTTCAAGAAATTACGGGGTCATGGAGCTTTAGCCAGGGCAGTCCTAGGATGAGAGGGTGATCGACTGAACAGATAATGTGGAACTGGAGGAGTTCTATGTGGAGTGAGCTGATGAGTAGCGTGAGTGGTTGGGTCTGGGTCGTGATCCTCCCGGATCCTAAGGGTCGGCTAACGAGGGCTGCCACGGCCACCATGGGTGAACATGAAACAAAAGGGAAGACATGTTTAGCCACAAAGTCCTCATCAATGAAATTCCCTGCCGAACCAGAATCAATGAATGCCTTGACTCTGATTTTTTGATCTTTATGTTGTAGACAAACTTTAATTGTCATGGCAGAAGTAATAGAAACTGCACTCACCCGACGGGATGGTCGGGTGGGACAGTTGGCCCAGATATATACAGCTAGTCCACAGTAAAGGCAGAGGTTGTTCTGCAGTCTGCTCTCACGCTCCTCCAGTGAAATATGGGCGGAGCCAATTTGCATGGGCACGACAGTGGATGAACTGAACCTTGATGGTGTTTGAGGTGTGGGGGTGCGGCGAACCCTTCGTGAGCGTAGGAGGTGATCAGTACGGATGGCTAGGTCCATGTACTGTTCAAGGGTCTTGTCTTGGTCGCGACTGGCCAGTTCTGATTGCAGGTCCTCCCTTAAACTACGATGATAGATGATCAATAGCAGATCACTGTCCCAACCTATTTGTGCTGCTATAGGGTTCTGAACGTCATGGTATATTCCGCTGCCTATTAATTTCCCTGCTTTAAAATCATCAGCTCATATTGGGCATCCTTGCCATCGATGGAGTGATCAAAAACCTGAATTGACGTAAGAAGCTCTGTTAAGATGAGAATGCCATACTATAACCTCTCCACAAGGCGGTAACCCACTCCAGGCCTTACCAGAGATCAAAGAGCAGATCAGCGACACTTTGCTATCGTCCGTAGTAAAGCTAGTGGGTTGTTGTTTAATATAGATCTGATGGCGGCAAAGTTTTCTGTGATAAATCACTCAGGACGTTTGGATCCATGTTCATTGTTTTATTTCCGTAGTCAGGCAGGCAATGTTTAGTACACAGGCAAACAATAATGGCATAGACAGGCAGAATTTGTGGTTGATAAGCAGGCAGAATAATCCAGGGCAGGCAGCAAGAGTTATAGTCCGATAAACAATCCAAATAGTCCCAGAAAAACAACAAGGAAATACGCTCGGTGATGATAGCAAGGCAAGTCAAAACTTTGTGATGATCAAGCGTCCAGTTGGCGTTTATATAGTCCCTAAAATGGCCGGCACCTGGCGGCAGAAACAGTCCAGGTACGTGGGTGAATACAGTCCAAGTAGGAGAGTTAAATCTTGAATGAAGGTTCCCGCTGCTGAGTTCTGGAGAGAGCCACAGAGACACTTTGTAATTTTGCTGTGTTTTGTTTTGTTTGCTTATTTGTGGCTTTTATCCTCTTTTTGCTTTTTTGTTTGTCTAAGAATCCAATGAAAATACAAAGCCATTTTTAAAAATACTTTGTTCTGTAAAAAAGTACTTTTTTTTCTGTTGTTCTGTTTTATTTGCTGTTCTCTTTTCCTCTTCTTCAATAATGTCCCATTTGTTATTAATGCATTAGTTAACATGGACTAACAATGAAATATATTTCAAAGCAATATTTTAATCTTTGTTTCTGTTAGTAAAAATACATTTGTTCAATGTTTGTTCAAGTTAGACCTTTTGATTTTTAAATCAGTATGTAATTTACTAATGTAAATATTTTTTTTAATTGTAATCTTTAAATTCCGGACTTTGAAAAATATTTTTACCACTTTTTTTTCTTTGCCCTGGTCAAAATGTATTTAATGCCAGACAGGTGCACTTTTTCTTTTCTGTGATTCAGAGATGATGATGTGTATTTGAGTCACATCTTCATGTATGATTTTATGTATGAATTCATGACTGAAATAGTAGGATTGTCATGGCATTGAACCAGGTGTGCTGAAGCACAATGTTTGTCTAATAAGTATGACTCTAGAAAAGGAATTCATACCAAATGTTGAGTCTGGAAGCTTAAATGAGCCGTTTGATCATTTAATCAGGAGAACTATGGAGATCTTTAAAGCACTGCAGCAATACTTGCCGGTTTCATCATGGAAAAGCTCTACCTTACATCTTAAACCTGCTAAAGTAGGTTTGATTCTGCTCTTGTTTTCCATAATCAAAAGCCAAACATTTACCTCATTGTCCTGTTGCATGAGAAGAAAGTAATTGTTTTCCCTTTTTCATTTGGAAATATTGACCTTACCTATTTGCAGTCTGACATTCAGCTTTGGGGCAGGGATATCTGGCTGACCTTGCTGGAGCTCTCATGGCTGCGCTGGACTCATGAGGTGTGAGCTGAACCGTGGGAGCAGCTGGCTGAAGGAGAGTAAGAATGAGGTGTGTGCAATTAATCTGACATAATAACATCCATCTAATGCTGCTAATCGCAGACTGGACCCGCCCAGGAGAAGAAGGTCAACTCCCTTCACACGACACTTTGATGATGCAAGGTCGGGGACACTTTTTGCTTCCTCCAACATCGTGGTTCTTGAGTTTGTGTTGTTTCGTTTTGCTCAGGCTAGCCTTGCTTTTCTTTGCTTTGCTCAGCTTTGTTTTATTTTATTTTATTTTTCAGAATCATAAAGAGCTTTGTTGCTAAGCATGTTTGCACATACAAGGAATTTGTTTTGGTGTTACAGCTTCCAGTACACAGAAACAACAACAACACAAAGAAAAATAAAATAGAAACAAAAAACTATAAAAAAATGTTAATAAATAAATTGTATGTACAGGTGTGCTATGGATAAAATATAAATAAAATAATAATAATTCAATAATAATTAGATGAAGGATGTACTATAATTTAGGGTGATAAAATAAAAGTTATTGCCCATAAGTTATTTTCTTTTTAAACAGTTGTTCTCGGTTTTGTGGTTTGTCATTTACAGTGTTTTTTGTTTTGATTTGTTCTCAGTGTTGTTTTGTTTTTGACAGTAGTAGATTTATGTTTTGTTATTTACAGTGGCTCTTATTTTAATTTAACTAATTCTCTTAGTTTTTATTTTGTGTGATTTGTTTTGTGTGTTTGAGCAGTGGTTCTGCATTTTTTTTGTTTTTTCAGCATTTTTGTTTGTTTGTTTTGTAGTGGATGTCAGTTTTGTGTGTTATTTACAGTGGGTCACGCTCAGTAACCAACAGGTAAAGTGAAACAGGTAAGTTTATTTCAACAGAGGAGTATAACAATGCTGAGGAGTTCGAGGCAAGTGAGTATCACAGGCGAAGTGAAGGTAAGTAACATGAGGTGCAATAGATGCAGGTATGGAGGCAGTTCACAAGGCTTAGCAGGTAAGTATATAAGTGCAATAAGAAAACTCAGTCTTAATGACAAAGTTCGTTGTCCAGTATAGGCTGGCATGCTTTTGGGCAGACAGGTGAATGAATATACAAAGAGGGTTTCAACCTTGAGCTCAGCCATAAACTGCATGGTTGAGAACAGGGGATTGTGATGGGGTGAGGTCGGTGAAGACTGATCTGGGGACAGGTGATTGCGACGGCGTGACACAGTGGTTGTTCGTTTTGATTTGTGTTTTCTTTTGAACAGTGGTTCTCAGTTTTGTTTTTAACTTTTTTTCTCTTCTGTATTTTGTTTTGTTTTGTCAAGCCATCCTTTGGCGATAGAAACACTTTGGCCCTATATTGACAAGTACATTTTTTCAAATAAGGTAATCCCCTGGATGGAAATTACTGTTTTGTCTATAGGCTTCCATCATTATTATGTTTGTAAGCAGTCCATCAAAAGTACATGAACTTGTATTATAAAGTTACAAAATGGATTAAATATCCAAAAAAATTATGAAAAAAAATAAATACATATCACATTGTTCAAAATCTATATAGCTTGTTTAATCCATAAAAAATAGGGATAAAAGGATTGTGTGCCATTCCTGTGATGTAATGCTAAATTTTCAGCATAATTACTCCAGTTTCAGTGTCACATGATTCTTCAGAAATTATTCTAATATTATGAATTACTGATGAAGAACCACTTATTATATTTTTTTTTTTTCAAGGTTTGTTGATTAATACAAACTTCAAAAGTCTTTACTGCATTGAACAATTTAGTGCATCTTCACTAAATAAACATTCTTTCCAAAAAAAAAAAACAGCATTCAAAAATTAAAATGCAAGCCTATTCAAGTAAATAATCCTTGCATGTGTTGTCAGTATGATTTGAATAGTGAAAGAGATTTGAGATCAAGGGCTGTCTACTGTGTAAACCTGATAATTACCTTCTCAGAAGACTTCCCTAAGTCCTATACTTTGAGATCACTGATCAAAGACAACAACAGGCTGGAGGTCAAAGTGAGGTGGCGAAAAGAAAATGCACGAACGCAGAGAAAATCCAATCAATTTTATTTGGTTTCTGATTCAGACAGCTGCATGTGCTCCCAACATGATTATCATGTAGGGCTGGTATGACATCAGGAATGCACAAGCAATCAATGTACAGTGGCACTTCTGCTGAAGTGTTCTTGAATGGATTATCAGCCGCAGGTTTTAATCTACAGCTTTTGGCAGAGATCCCTGTCTGATTGGATGGGTCTTGTCCCCCCAATGACTCCACTGGAATGATATATGGATTGGAAATGGTAATCCCATATTATGTATGAGCAAGTGAAAGCTTCACTCTGGAATAATGCCGATAATTTATTGTGCTTTCCTTTTGTTACACGAGTGCACTTCATTTCCACTTCACCAGTGGGAGGTTTTGTGCATGTGTGAAAGAGTGTGGGATAAAATAACTGCCTGGCTATTTTTTTTTTTTTTCGTTTATGTATTTTTTTGCGTTATATTTTCAGCAAGGAGGTGGAGAGCTGAGAGTCCTCTGTGACATTGCCTACAGCACTCTCACAATTACCCATTTGTATGCGTCCATGTGTGAGTGTACTGTACATCACTTGCAACAAGCTGCACCCACGTGCCTTTTCCCCAGAACAGCAAGGGCAAGGCTCACATTTGCTTATTGAGTTATAGGGCATTGGTGTGAGAGCATAATGGAATTTTCATTGACTTGATTTATTTCAGGTATGAAGAAGAGGGACATGGGACAAAGTCACTAACAAGCTACAGATATAGGTCTGATGAACAGAGTGATGCAGACAACATGGGCATGGCTGCAAGCAAATAACATATTTAAAACAGAACAAATAAATATATTTTTTATATTTTTATTTTAAATATAAATATTTTTATTTTTTATAATTAATTAATTAATTAGGCAAGACAAGTTTATTTATCAATCAATTAATCACTTTTATTTATATAGCGCTTTTAACAATACAGATTGTACCAAAGCACTGAACATTATCAAATAGGAGAGCAGAGTGATGGTAATGTATAATGACGAGAATTAAACTATTTATTTAT
>JAUYWG010000042.1:3467737-3482724 GCA_034779775.1 Enteromius afrohamiltoni
TGTTTTGTTGTTGAATGTATTAATGAACAGAGCAGTAGTGATTTACTCCCGACATCTGAGTGACTGAAGACGCAGAGCATTAATGTTATGTTTGGTTCTGAAGGGAAACGCCCCCTTGATCAACCAAAATGTGTTTATGTTTGCGCGAATCATTCATGATCCAGCCTCACCTACAGAAGCAGTGAGTATAATGTCTTTTAATTAATCTTTGCAAATCTCCTTTCCTAATAATGTGCTAATTAGCAGGTTTCACTATGAATACGGCTAAAAAAAAAGATCCTCTGAGACAAACTTTCCATTAAGAACCTAATTAATCATATTAGCTTTTGGAAAAGTGGGTTTGTATGACCCCTTTGTGATGGTGATTACCTGGTCCAGGCAGTTGAGCAGGTCACAGAGGCAGGCCCACTGCAGTGCCGGGGTCGGGTAGAAGGAATGGAAGCAGGCGGTGAAGGTGTTGTGGCACTCTTGCAGCACGGCCTCCAGCAGCGTGAGGGGTTGACTCAGATACCCCTGCGGGTCATTGTCCAGCTTGGTCAGGCAGTTGTCCATCCCCTCTGACAGGATCTTCTTTAGCAGGCTACGTGTCTTTCCTACACACTCTGCTAGCTTACTGGACTCCTCCACAACTGCTTTGGTACTGGCTAGATAGGAGAGACAAACAGACGTTATAAGACGCAATGTGGACCAGACAGTACGATGACTGGATCTTAGTGCAAGATATTTTTTACATTTCAGTTGTGTTACGGTCTATGGGAGGTCTTACGGAATAGCCTCAAGAAGTTCCATCTTTTACCAAAAGCTGTAAATATATGCCCAAAGCAGTCTTCCTCTTAATTACATGTGCTCAAAGGCATAGCGTGACATGAGACCCTGATAATCAATAAAGACTACACCTGTAATTCAAAGGAACTCCGCTTGTGACCTCGACAGTCTGATTCAGTCTATAACAATAAGTCAGGGTGACAAGGTCTCTTGTACTACAGTGTCAAGGGAGTGACAGCAGTGCTCAAAATCAATGTGACTTAGGTCGGCATCCCATTAGCTGTTTTTTCACCCAATAGCTTTACCAATACAGTCACTAGAGTAACAGAATGAGTAAAAGTGACCTGTCTTGAGCGCAAGATTTTAGCAAAAATAATGCGATGGACCCTAAAAACAGCTAGTGAGACGCCACCGTAACATCCTTGAAATATGAGCAGAAATGGTGTAGAATACCAGAAATGGGGAAGATCTCGCAGATGTAGACGCGCAACAGTCGCAGGCAGCAGGTTCCCACAAACCGCAGACGCTCCAGGTCCAGAAGAGTGGCTGTGAACTGGAAGCCCTTGAGGCCCCTCAGCTCCTCCACCCCTAACACCAGCGTGGCCCAGCTCCAGTGCAGGACACTCAGAAGAGACTCGAAACAGTCCTGGGACAAGAACAAACACCCAACTGGGAAATGAACCAAGGACCTGGCCTATTATTAACTTTAACTTGTTTGTTTGACTGCACAAAGCGGATAGGCCACATGGAAAAAAAAAACACCACCGTCAAGGGATTTCCTTAAATAATAACAAGCGATAAAACACACTGAAGTACAAATCCTTTAGAATAGGCTGCTGTACATCAGTTGCTTGCCAACCTTTTTAAGGATATTATATGGAAAAGTCAAAATTTCAGCATGAGTACATTTATAAGTCAATGATGAAAAGAAGATCTAATATAATTTTAATCATCTAATATATTATCTCATTTACAACGTGTGCCAAGTTATAAGTATATTTATGTCCATAAATTATGCATAGATGTCTACTTATGTTTATATTTGTGAAACGTTTTGAAAAACATTTAAACAAATTTCAATCAAATACAGATTCTATGCTGTAAGCCATTAGGTAAAAAGTAATGGACGATTTTCTGTACACCCTGAATACATCGGAGTGTACAAATTCATACTGTATTAAATTATTTGCAAGTAAAAAGTCAAAGAAAGTCACACATCTTCACATACATTTTTGTTTTTTTCCATTTAACAACCCTGCCATTAAATAAAAAAAGTCAAAATGTATACGCGTAGGCTGGTTTATCACATATCAGTGCTTCTCAAACCTGTCCTAGGCTATGTCTACACTAATCCGGATAAAATTGAAAACGGCAAATTCGTCTAAAAACGCTCCGCGTCCACACTATCGTTTTCAATCGTTTGCGAAGAGTTGATCATCCACACTGAAACGGCTGAAAGCACTTACGTTCCTGTACTGCGCATGCGTGAAACGCAAGGCGATTCGATCTACGTCATTTCCGTCTGCCGTTTATGTACTTTCCGGCTCTTTGAAACGTCATGGCAAAATGTCGAGGAAAAGCACCTAATTTTTTAAATGGACTGACACAAGAGTACAAAGTTGTAAAACTGCTGTACAATGTCGCCCGCCATCTTAGCTGAATTGGTCACATGATTGCATCATATGACTAAAATGCGTCATCGTTTTCACTGTCCACACTGTGGCGCGAATTTCAAATTTATCCACTTTGGAGAGCGTTTTCAAAAAGCTGTCTCAGTGTGGACAGAGGCCAAAACGGAGAGAAAAAGATGCGTTTTCAAACATGTGTCTCCCTAATCAGACACACCCAATTTAGTTGTTGCACTCTGAAATCAGATGTGTTAGATGAGGGAGACATACAAAATCTGCAGGGCAGTGGGTCACATATCACAGAATATTAAACAATAATTTTAATGAATTCACCCAGTTATATATTTGCATAAATATATAAATTGCAGTATGCATTTTTTATTGCACATACACGTATACATCATATCATTTATCTGCAATCTCATCAAATATTACCCTTTTTAGATAGTTCAGTAGCAGTTGCCAAGTGGTTATCAGTCTTATTTTTTTTTTTTTTTCCCGATAAAAATAATTTCAGTCTAACTTTTCATAATTATATTTACCCTCGTAAGACCCCCCTCTTCTCCTTCCCTAAAAACACTTTCTCATTGGATCCAAGCAAATCTCATAAGTAACCTATTTTGTTGTGAGGACTTTGCATCCGTGTTACATATATTTTTCTCTGTACCCTGTATTTTCAACTATATTGCGATTAAAGTAAAAATCATTAAGCCTCACATTAAAGGCCCATAAGCCTTTGTGTTTTTGTACACGTACCACAGACACGGTCCTGGCGAAAGAACGCTTGAGGATGTGCACAGGCTCACTGGTCTGCTGCTTTCCTTTAGATGCGTTACCATCATTAGAGGGCAACCTGGAAAACCAGAACAAAACAGACATGTGAAAGAAAGACTACTACTGATACACCAATGTAACAGAAGCACAGAAGTAAACTGCCCATGTACCTGTACAGCAGCTGAGGTATTTGTCCAGCATTCACATCCGTACCGTTGTTTGATTTCTTCGAGCTCTTGAACTGAAAGACCACGCTGCAGGAGAGAGTTCATGATGATGCATCATTATCATCTTTACAGAATTCTCACATAATCACAGTAATATGTGTGTTTGTACCCGTCATCGGTGGTGATGGTGGCCTGGCCGTGGGAGCCGCAGTCACTGCTGGGTCCAGACACACGAGCCCACGCCACATACCACCAGCCCAACTGAAGCAGCACAGGCTCATCAAACATCATGGCATACTTTTCACTGCACACACCAAACAAAACCATACAACTGCATCAGTCTTTATGAGCCAGTTTCGCCCCGATGCCCTCTAATCAGCTGGTGTTCTGGTGATTTTTAACAGGTTTGCAAGTCAGTTCTTTTTTTATGTTCAGTAACAACAGGCGTTTCATAAATATGCATGGAGGAAAAAATGGATTACCATACAACTTGTCTTCATTTTGAACAGAATATCTATCATCTAAAATTTATCAAATCTATATATATATTACTACAAAAAAATACCAATCATGCTATAAACATGTTAGCAAGACGCTAGTCATGCTAGAAACATCCTATCAAATACCCCATGTGTATACTGTGCATATATATATATATATATAATAAATATTTTGTGTTATGTTATAATAAATGATTTAAAGATCATTTGAAATTTATACTCATAAAATAATAAAAATGACAAAAGCACATTCTAAAATGAAAACCTAAAAATAAACCTGAAAATTAAATGCAGTATTTATTATTTTTTTAACAATGACTAAAGTACATAAAAAATTACTAAAACATAAAAAGGACATATAAAACAAAAAGTGAAATTCAGAATATATATATATACTTTAATAGTATAAAAAAGGTTTTAAAAAATGACAATTTTAAGATCATGTACACAAACTTAAAAACAATTATGTATTAATTATGCTCAGCGCTGAAATGAAACGATATATTTTTTTGGATGGTACTGATACGCATATTCTTACCGAGCAGCACAGTCGTAAGCCAGAACATCTGTCTCGGCCAGCAGGTCTCCATCAGTCTCATGGTCTCCTCCATCTGGCCCCAGCTCAAACAGCTGCAAACACCATAACAGCTCTCAATCACACACCGAAGATCATCAAACCTAAGAGAATTAAATGGGCTAAGGAGACAATCAGACCTTGATTTTTGCAGTGTACTCCCCTCGGCCACCAAAAAGACCCAATCCTCCTAACAAGATGTCAGCATCGGCGCAGAAGCGGATGGCCTCCACTGAATGGGCGGAGTAACCCCAGCCTCCTCCGTGACCTAGAAAAAACAACACAATCAAACAAATGCAAACTGACTACATTTAACAAACTGGAGGGTTTTATTTTTAAGGGTATACATGTTATAGATGAATAGGCGTTCCTACTAATTCACGTAGCTTTTGAATATCTCACAACACATTGGACGTCCTGCAGATGTTGCAGGAAGCGGTCAGGTTGCTGTATGTGAATGTGCCCTAACAGTCTGCAAAAGTATTTGGGGATGTGTGATTCTTCATGAACTCACTCTCAAAGCGGTTGACCACGCTGTAGTCCTCTTTAGAGTAGACCTTCATCACAGCCTGAGTCTCTTCCTCGGCACTGGCTACACCCATCTTCAGCTCCTGCATCGCAGCCAGTGTGTCCAGACAACCTGCACACACAACCGCAACAGAACAACTCAAGACTCCAATGTGCTTGTTTCTCTGTCTGCTTATAAATGTTTTTTGCATCAAAACATTTTAGTCGTAATAATTTATTCTGATCATATTCCATTTCTGCTATCATTCATTAAACAACTTCACAAATGGCAGTTTGTACTGTTCTTTAGGCTTATAAGTATAACAATGTTTTTTAAAATGCTTGATCTTCTAAAAACACCCTTTACACAAAGCAAGATCCTGTTGAAAATACATGCTTTTTGCTGCTCGTTATACACTATAAGCATGAAAGGCACTTTAAAATTCTGTAGTGCGTTCCAGCCCATAAGCATTACAAATCAATGGCTTAAAGGGACAGCTCACCAAAAATGAAATTTCTGTCATTAATTACTCACTCTCATGTTGTTCCAAACCCATAAGACCTTCTTTTTCTCTTTTGTGTCAGTCTTTGATGTCACATGGACTATTCTAATTAGGTCCTTACTACCTTTTTAGCTATTAAACGTGTCAGTTGCACTGCTGTCTGTCTACAGAGAGCTCTCAGAATCAAAAATATCTTAAAGATAAATGAAGGTCTTATGGATTCAGAATATCAAAAAAGTTTGATTTGGCAGAAATAGCTCAAAGACTGTCAGTCACTCTTAGACAATGCCAGTCAACCAGCACCATTTCCTCTCTGTACAGCCGAGCTCAAGGAGAAAGATCTAGCAAGCTTTGTATGTCCTAGCATCACGTGACTTCATTCCTGACAGGTTTTGAGAGCCTGCTGTAAACTGCACACTAAAAAAAAGTGTCGGGGACATGCTGTTGTCGTACCCAGGATGTGCAGCGCTCCGTGGGAGCGTGTGGTGGTGGCGTGGGAGCCCGAGGGCAGAGCCAGCTCAGGACTCAGGATGCTGCAGAGGGCCTGGATGTCCGAAGCAGTGGGCACACGGGCATCTGCTATCACAGCGTTATAGCAGCACATCTCACGCGAGGCAGGCAGGAACCTAGAAGAAGAGCAAAATGGCTTTAGAAGATAGAGAAGATATAGATTTTTCACTATTAAGAGTTATTGTCTGCAGAACAGATGTCGACCACTGAAACCCTGAGAATCTGTGTACAGTGTTTTGTGTAGATGACTTCAGCTAACTACAGACGAGCCTCACCTCCAGATGACATCATAGACAGGGTCCAAACAGAGGCCGAATCCCTGGAGATCTTCCTGCTCTGAGTCATTGAAGGTGCGGCAGCTCCCGTCCAGTTTGTTGATCAGTAGGCATCTGAAGGGAGGAGGCTCTGATACCGATGTTGGAACCAAACCTAGAGAAAACAGAATGGGAGGGAAGGGTCAAAACAACACACAGGCCTTTTCAACCACAGAGGGGAGTCAGCGAGAGAGCGTACCGATGATGTGTTTGCTGGCGAAAATCTCGGAGGTGGCCAGAATGTGGGAGTTGATTAGTGCCTCATCGATTCTAAGGAAGGTTTGATCACCGCTGGCCCCGATCCATGTGGCTTTTCGACCGTACTTGGCGCCAATGTTGGGCATCGGAGAAGGCTTGGCGTTCCAGTAGGGCATGTCTAGAATGGGCCGTCCTAACTGCCCTTTCTGTTGAGACAACATTAAATATATTTTCAGGTTTTCAACTACCAAAGAAAATCTGAACTTGACTGACAAGAAGAGAAGTTTCAGGGGGAACAGTTAACTTACTGAGAAACTCCCGAAGGTGAAGACCTGTCCATCCATGAGAAGCACTGCAGTGTGGTTACTGCCTGCTGTCACCTGAGTACTGGGGCCGGGCAGAGCTTGCACCAGAGTGGGAGACCCCCTGTTTTTTAGACAAAAATCAAAGGAGCATAGGGTGGTTTTTTTGTTGTTGTTGTTTGTTTTTAAGTTGTTAGAGTTCATCAGCAATCAAATTTTAATTAAAAAAAAAAAAAAAAAAAAGTAAATTTTAATCAAACAATTAATTGAAATAAGTTAATCATTAAAATAAAAAAAGAAACAGTTGAAATAAATAACTACAATTTAAAGAAACATTTTAAATAAATAAAAAAATGTTGTATATACAAATAAAATATACATACACAACCAACAAATAAATATTTAAAATTACAACATAAAACACACATATAAAAAACAATTAAATAAAATAATTACAGAATTTAAATACAGATTAACACAATGAATAGATATAAATATGAATTATTCAAAAATAATATATAATCCTAAAATAATTTAATACATAAAATAATTAAATTTTATATTGAAAAAGCATACAAATAACATTTAAACAACAAAAATAAATTACTGTATAATATAAAAACAGATATTACAAATTACAAGAAAAATGCATAAATATGTTAATACATATAATAGAAATATTGTAAAGATATATTAAAATAAATGCATAGATATTCAAAATAAATAATTAGATAAAATATAAAAATACATACAATAAATTAAAATAATAAAAATAATTAATTTGAATAAATAAAATAACATTTATAAATGAAATAAAAAACAAAAAAAACTATATTTATTTGTTAATTCATTTTCCTGCATCTATAGATACACCCATAGTGATCAGTTAATTTTATGATACTTTTAGGCTGCTTTTTTTTTTGGAGATAGATAACCGCACCCCCTTTAAACCCATATTACCTAGAATTAACATCTCCATGTCCGAGCTGTCCATGCTGTCCATAACCAAAGGTGTAAACATCTCCATTCTCCATTAACACCACTGCCAAAAAACAGGTTTGCCATTACAAATGGACACATGACATGATAAAAAAAAAAGCAGAAACATCAAATATTGACCCTCAGTAATGATGGAGAACAAGAACAATGTCCTCCTGTCACATTATGAAGGTCAGATGTGACCAGGACTCACCGGAGTGGTGGAAACCGCAGCTGACCTGTACGGCTCGCAGCTCACAATCAAAGCGTACGGCACCGGGAGGATATGTAGTGATCTTACTGGCATCTTTTTCCCCTCGTTCACTGCTGCCATCTGTAACACAGAACAGAGCGTGAGCCTGGGCGGATGGGCGGGCGGGAAAGGGCAGACAAGGACAGCGTGAGACGAGATGGATGTCTAAAGGCAGCGAGTGAAGCCGGGGACTATTAATGACCTGGGAAGAGAAACGATCTAGGGCCTCAGAGGAAAGATGAAAACCAGAAGAAATATCGGCATGCATGGAAAGAGGTAGAACAGAGCAAGAGAGAAGACGAACTGAACAGGAAGTAGTGATTGTATACAACCTTAAACTCTCTCTATTAAGGGCTAATCAAAGAAATTTGGCATTGATTGGAGGAACAAATCCAATGAACAGAGGACAAAAAAACAGTGTACTCCTTTCACTCCACACTGATTGAAATAGTATAAATCAGTAAATGCTGCAAGATCTGTGTCCCCTGCATGCAAAAATACACATTTTATAGAACAGAACATATTGTTACATTTAGACCAGGGTCATAAAAACGCCACTACTAGTGACATAATGCCTCTCATATTTAAAATATCTTCATAATTCATATTTGATTGAAGATTATGAAATCCTATAAGCTGTCATTTTAGTGGTTAATTGTTGATGACTCAACTAATGTTAACAGCTATTCGTTGTTAATTGATGCAAAACCTTCACTAATTCTTGTGAGAGACATGTGGTTTATACTGAGTGGATTATGATATTCAGTATCTAAAATGTCATTTTTGGAGCTTGAAAGTTGTGATCACTATGAAACAGGGGCGTTACTATATACCAGTTAGGGATGTCAATTTTCGATTATTTCCACAATCGATCTTCATTTAAATTAACGATCAATTCATCGATAAACCGTTAACCTTAATACTGCAACACGCATCTGGGAATCTTTCGCAGGAGCATGGCGGCATGTGCAAACAGCTCTCCAAATGCCAGCTTCCTCACCCCAATGAAAGGGGGTTTTAGTCTAAACAAAAAGCTAGTAGCAGGATATTAGCATGAACGGATGTAAATTATTATTATTATTAATTACAAGAATTCGCACGCACCCAAAATGAAACGGATTAATCGAGCATGATAGCTTTAATTGATTACATATCTTATCGACAACTCATCGATCACTGATTAATCGTTGACATGCCTAGTACTGGCATTGACAACAACACTGGTTTCCACTCATGGTAAAGGCAAAGACGCAGCATGTAGCTACTACTGCCACACAAAAACTAGTCAGTCTGGGAGTTTTTGGATTCAATTAAAAAAAGCTTGACTGATCACCAGTAAAAGTCCTTTTTATACACTTATGTTACCAAAAAAGAAAACTGAAGATGAATTTAACTGATAGCATAACTATTTATATTTTCTTTCCAAAATTGACACCGATATTCCAATAATATAACTATTGTCAATCATTTGGCAACAACATTGTAGTAAAAATCGGGTATAATAACAATCCTACTATGAACTGCTGCTGTATGGAAATTAGATGCATGAAAAAATATACAATAACCATTTTCTCAGACCAAAAAAAAACAATATTAACTAATATAATAACAGTAAATGGGTTCGGAATGACATGAAAAATGACAAACTTTAGGTGAACTATTATTTTAATAATTATAATGATCTAAAATTGACCTAGACACTGCATTGGTTGAGTCACGTTCAGCATGGCTATTATTTCAATGTTTCTTAGAATAACTACAAGGCCTAATGTTCTATTTATGTTGGCCATGCTCTAGGATTTATTTTAAGCCCCTGTGAAAAACTAATCTTGACTTAAAATGCTAACTTAAAAGTCAGACTCTGATGCGATTTGCTATTTTAAGCAGACACTACATTTGAATACTGTTTTTTTTTTTTTTTTTTTTTTTTAACACAATTAACACAACATGACAATTCTCTAGCCCTGCTACAATTCAGAAAGAGCAGGGTTTGGTTTAATAGTAATATTTTCAAACTGTTTAACAAATGTGCTGAGCACGACATACAACATAAGGCCAACTGCCTATCATGTTAGAAGACAATAGAGGGAGAAAAATTGTTACTTTCACCAGAGAGACAGAGGAAGAGAGGCAGATAGAGAGAGATGCTTCTGTGTCCAGAGAAAGCAGAGTAAAGATTTTTTGAAGGAAAAGAGAGGGGCATTATGGGGCTCCAGGTGGAGTCTGTAGTGAAGACCGCAGTACCTTTGAGTTTCTCCCGCATTAGCTTAAAGGCCTGAAGGGGTCTTAGTCTGGCTAGCACCTGCTCACGCTGGTTCATAAAAAGGGGACCAGGGAAAACAAGGGGGCCTATGAGGGGAAAGAGAAACTTTCACATGCATGGGGCAAAGCATCTCACAAATGGAAAACAAAACATGGTATATAACACATGGTATATAATGAGAACAAGCAAAAAGGGAACATTCACAAGCGACCCAACTCCCAGAGGAAACAAGCGCATGTGAAGTAGAAGATAAAACGCTGAAGGTTTGGATGATTAGGCCGATTTGGAGTATTATCAAGTAGTAATAATACTCCGTCTTTGAACCCAGAGGAAAACATGATGGAAAATGTATGATGTGCTCAGAATCAAGGAGAATGGATTATGATTAGATGTTTCTTAGGAACAAATCAAGTGATATATGCAGTGACCTGTCTACGAAATTATCGTGTCATATTATAGTTAAAATATTAGAGCTGGGTGATATACCTTCAAAAAAAATGGGGATTTTTAACAAAATAGCTATTGCTGGCAAGTAGCAAATTGCGAAATGCTTACAGTTTATAAAATATTATTAAAAGACACACACAAACGTCAGCAAGACCAATATATAATACCAACTAGCAATTTTTACTATATATTAACTATGTATTTTTACTTCAAGACTTACAGTGAGCGTAAGAGATCTCTTTTAAAGACCCTAAACTAAAGACCCTATAAAACGGTGTCGTATATCAGTCGCAAAAATAAACTTAAGCGTATTTGATATATCCCCCAGCTGTGGCTTTACATAGTAAAATACTATCTGCTCATGATGCAGCAGAATATTTGTGTGTCTGTCTGGGTTTATTGTGGGGTCTGGTCATACCTCGACCCTCTTCCAGCCGGTGCCGGCGGTTGATGCGCTGTCTCTTCTCCTCTTGTCGAATCTGGGTGTGCTCCTCTATATTGACGCCTGGGGGAGGAGGGACAGGCACAGCTAAAATAACAGAGGTCCAGCACAGCGGGGCCAATGGAGGAGACAAATGAGAAACAACACAGGCAGGTGAATGATGAGCATGAGATGCAACACAAGCTAGTGAGGAACAAGAGAAGAGAGAGATGATCCCCAACAAAACACACACACACATGATCCTGCTTCACTAGGCAAACACACAGAGACAACACTGCCAGCCAGTAATCTGCATTAGGATTGGGCAATATAACATTAGAATTTAATGAATGTGTCAATGCATTTATATTTATTTGTGTGTGTGTGTATATATATATATATTTTTTTTTTTTTATTTTTTTTTTTTTATATTTTTTTATATATATATATATATATATGATATTATCATCATTACATCTATTTATTTTGTCCTCATTTTTGACATTTTATAAACTGTTACTTTTTTATTCTGCCCCTTCCTAAGCTGAATTTCAGCCAAGTAGACAGTTGAGCATATGACAAGATATGGAATGTGATTTGATGGATAAGAAACTGCACTGAATGTGACTGGATGACACCTCAGTACCTAACAGCAGGTCCAGTGGTATCATTTCCTTCACAGCATCAAAGATTCCTCTCTGTCTGGCCTCCTGACCATCCAGCTCTCTGGCACAAGCCTTACAGCAGCCACATGACGAACAGCCAGACTCACCAGAGCCGCAGCCACAAATCCTGCAGGGAACAGATAGAAATAAACGGATAAGGACTAACATTGATGCAACAAATTGCAAGAGTGACTTGATACATAAAATACACTGCAAAAGTAGAAAGTAACATATTACTATTACTTCTCTCATTAAAGCACTTAAAGGGAAACTCATTAATCACTTACCGTAAAACGTTTAATTCATCTTCGATACACAATTTAAGATATTTTGGACGAAAACCTGGAGGCTTGTGACTGTCCCATTGACTGCTAAGTAAATAATACCGTCAAGGCCCAGAAAATAATGATCTTACGAAAGAAATCTGCAAAAAAAAATAGTCTATTTGCCGTCAGTGGTTGAATCTGAATATTATTAAAGCAAGAATATGAAAATACCGTATAAAGTCACTGTAGTGGCAATTTAGAGAGCATCTATTCAACGCAAACAGTTGTTATTTTTGTTTTCTTCACATTCAAAAATTATTCTTGTCTTGAAGAACCACTGATGGTAGATGAACTATTCTGATGATGCCTTTTCTGGACCTTGACAATGTTTATTACTTGGCAGTCAATGGAATATTTCTGTGAAATCAAATGAGCCTGTGACATGTTTTGACTCCAGCCCACAAAGAATCGGAATTGAGAATCAAAAAGAACCGAAATCGAAAGGAAGAATCGGAATCAGAATCGTTCAAATCAAAACGATGTCCAACCCTATCAACGGGACAGTCACAACCCTCCTGGGTTTCATCAAAAATATTTTAAATGGTGTTTTGAAGATGGACTAAGCTTTTATCATTTGGAATGATGGAGTGAGTGACTGACAAAATATTCATTTTGGGGTGGAGTAACCCTACAAGTACATTTTCAGTGTTTATCTACTTTTTAGAATATATATAATTCTTCTTTTTTTTTTAAATCAGCCTTAAGAACCGTTTAAATACTAAGAACTGATTTAGATCACTTGCTCACCAGTAGATCCTCTGCAGTGAATGGGTGCCGTCAGAATGTCCAAACAGCTGATAAAAGCACCAAAAAAATCCGAAGCAATCCATACCATCAAGAATGACTTGTGAAGTGAAAAGACTCATGTTTGTAATAAACCCATCATTAGGATGATGTTTTAACTTTCAACGACCGTCTCAATAGAGAACTTCAGTCCATATCCCATAATAAAAAGTCCATCACCTATTGGAGTCTTACATTAAAATTAACAGACATATTTGTTACGAACTGTTTTTGCTTGTAAACTGTGCATAATTCTTACTAGAGAAAGCAAAATGTACAGCGATGGAAAAACATGCAGATTTTCACTTCACGGGACGTCCATTGATGAAGTGGAATTGTGTTGGTGACTGGTAAATTATTGTGATGATTTTATTAGGTATTTGGACCTTAATCCTGACGGCACCCATTCACTGAAGAGCAAGCATTGGTGATAATGACAAAGTTCTCCAAATCTGTTGAGATTTGCAAACTCTACATCTCAGCTGGCCTGAGGGTGAGTAAATTAAGAACTTTTGGTAAACTATTGGGTAAGCTAATGCCTTTTCAATAGCAAGAGCTCAGTTCTTTTTACTTGTTCTCACTTGAACCACATTGCTTTATTTTATGTGGGCCAAAACATACAGTTCTCATGTCAATTTCTTATTGTGAATAATGGCGATCTGTGTAAAAATATCTAGCTCTGTATACAATCATCACTCTGTGTGTGTGTGTTTGTTTTCTCTCACCCTCCTGGCACTCTGTCAGGTCTGCCGCTGCTCACACAGCTGGCTCCGTAGCCGGTGCAGTCTCCACACACGGTACACACCATACACTGGTCCAGCTTCCACTTGTGCATGCCTGGCTGACACATCATAGATTTCTCCTCCTTCTCATCCAGCTCGTCCTCCAAGTCCTCATCCATTGCAGTGGCCATGTTCTCCACTCCAAAAGCTGTGGCAGGAAAACATTAAACACATACACAGTGGACCACACAGTCTGTGAGTAATCCAAGCATTTTTAGAATCAACTGTAATAATAACCTTTTCCCTTTTTACCGTTTTGATTAAAAAAAAAAAAGTTCAGAAAACGTGACCTATGGATCACTCTATTTTGTGTATTTTTCTGAAGGCGGTCAGGATAATTCAGTTCTTTTGGTAATGTTCAGTTTTCATGTTCAGTGTGTCACGTACTCACCCTTCCCTGCCTGGTTCATGGCTCCAGTGTCTCGACCACACTGGCCCTTGTTGTTCACTCCAAATGTCCACACCTCTCCGCTCTTAGTCAGGACACAGGTGTGAGCTTTTCCCATGGCTACCTGAGTTACAAAGTGTCCCTTCAGGTCTGACACCTGACCTGAGATGATGAGAGGAGGGAAACAAATTCATCACTACAATAACTCTCCCACGATAGTTTCAAATAAAACAGCTGAAAAGAGAAAATATATTAAAATTATTTAGTGAATAAAATGTCCTGATGACACTTCATTTTTGCGTTATCCCTAATAACATGCTATTCATTTCACAGATGAAGCACAGATGGCAGGCAAATTTATCAGCATACTTAGGTGTCATTAAAGATGATGCTTGCTGCTAAATTCAGGGCTGCATGATTTCAGCGATATAGAAACATGGAATCCAGTCATACAAATGGAAGTTTGTTTTAAAAGTTTCATGATTTCTACGTAAACTGTAGTTTCAATTTTACAATACAATTTTAATTGAATCATTATAGCATACAATTGGGAAAAAAATGGGCTTTCTAAAGTCACAAACACAGTACCAATTGGTGATTTGCATATCCTAAAACTGTTCTTTATTTAAAAAAAAGAAAAAGACTCAATGTACTGCTAACTGAGTATCCCATATGTAGAGCATGAACTGCAGGAATATTTGCTATATCAGCAAATTTATGCTGGCAGGGAACCCATTTTAAAATTAAAAAAAAGGAAAACATTTATGTACTTGGATGTCTAAACATCCAAATATGGTGTTTTCTAAATACATCCCCCTTTTTGTGAATGTGGAGCATGTACTGGCTCCAAATAATCTCTCCCACAGACTTATGTATGCGTCTTATGACAGGCCATCATTTCAATCCCTGCCATCTTCAGCGGCCCTCTGGCAGGTGGCA
>JAUYWG010000042.1:3482824-3497457 GCA_034779775.1 Enteromius afrohamiltoni
ACAGACTTATGTATGCGTCTTATGACAGGCCATCATTTCAATCCCTGCCATCTTCAGCGGCCCTCTGGCAGGTGGCACTTACAGGTACTGTCGCTGTAAATGGCATCCTTGCCAAACATGTAGAGCTCTCCATCTTTAGTGACAATGCTGCTACTGCCATTGTTGCAGGCTGTATAGATGGCCGTCTTGGTCTCGAGTTTGATCATCTTCTTAGGTTTGTAGGGCTTTGGTTGTCTCCTGCTCTTTGCTGAAAACAGGCATCATCACAAGAGTTCGATCTTTGTGCTAAAACTTCAATATCGCGAATCAAGTATGTACACAATAACAATTTCCGCCATACTTGACTCTCCGTCCTCCCCTTTGCTAGCGGAGCCTGTGAAGAAGACACTCCCATCCTCCGCCACCAGCAGGGCGTGGGAGCCGTCATGGCCCACTGAGAACTGCACAATCTTGGGTGACTTCGTAACCGGCAGCTCTACCCACTTCCCAGCCGATGGGCCGCCCTGCTTGATACCGAGGCTCTGATACTTTCCAGTATAGTAGATCTGCATCAGAGGAGAGGACAACAATCATGTTTACATCTCCCTTGTGTGTTATTAAGTCTGTGCACAATGGACTCAACAAATAGCTCTGTCAGATAAAAGAAATGAACCGCTGAAATGACACGCTAGAACAGTCGCACGGACGCTAATTAAAACACTCATGTAGTGACGGGACAACTATTTTGCACCAGCCAACAACTGCACCCAAATGGAGTTATACAAGGAATAGTTCATTCTAATATACAATATCTGTCATCATTTACTTAGCTTCTTCTCATTCTAAACCTGTATGATTTGTTTACACTTCCATAGACTATAAAAGGAGATGTTACCAAAAAAGTGGTTAACAGCAGCCAAAAATGACTAAGAAGTGCCAGAAAGTACCATATCAATATCCCAAATGACTTGATGCTTTATATTCCAAGTCATATGAAGCTTCTGAAATGTCCCCTCCACTGTGGCTCAGTAATATGATTTGTGTCATTAAAATGTTTACGCTGGTAACAACATATTCAAAGACACATTATATGAATGTGTTATATGGCTACCAAATGGCTTTAATACAATTCTTATTTGTCATAAATCTTGAAATGTATCCAATAATACCGAAAAATATGTGTGTATAATATATATGTGTGTGTGTGTGTGTGTGTTAGTTTTAATTAATTTTTAAGTTTCATTTAGTACAATTTAAATAATTAAAATAATAAATGTTGCCTTGGCAACTAGCTGTAAACAAATTTCACTTTAGTTAATGTTTATTTCAAGGAAATAAATTGGTTTTGATTTTTGGTATTAGTTTCAGGTTTAGTCACTAAAATAATCTTGGAACAAACACATATCATAATTTTAGCAAAGCGCTCTGTAAACTTAAAGGTCACAAACAAAATTTGGTGTTACAGTATTTAAAAACAAAAATGTGGGAAGCTAATGCGGCACTTCCGGAATGGAAAACAATAACTACAATCAATGATGACAGAAAACACACGTCAGCATTTCTGCAGTCCATTAATGTTTGTGTGCGAAAAACTACATGACCTTCTTTTATTACAGTCCATGGCGTTTATTAGGAACGCTGCCCAGTCACGACTGTTTTTACTGCTGCGCTCACTCGACTGGATAATCTCCAGATAAGGTAAAGAGTGAGTTTAGTCTTACAGAATGATAAACCTACAACAGCTCTCATATCTCATGAGGCCTGGCACACAAACACACACACCGCACCTCCCTAAAACACACTCCATCGTTACACATCAATGAGACGCACCCAGTGTCCATATTTAACTTTTTGCCACACCTAACAATGACAGGTCAACTAAGATAAAACCCTGCCATAAATTATTAACCAATAATATTTAACGAAGCCTTTTTTTTCCCCAATTCCTAATCATATTAGCTGCCATATGGCTTAACTGTTACAATTTGCAGTTGCATTAATGCTCATTGTGTGTCAGTTTTGGATCCTAGCCACTCCCCCTGTATTTGTACGGTGTTAGGATCACGTGTAAATACACACAAGCTGTGCTCGCATTGGCCTCTCAAAGCCTCACCGAGTGTCAAAGAGCCTCGGCACTCAACTGGAAGGGTAGAATAATCAAATTACTTCCAGTTATTTAAGCTTGTGTGTGGTTCTACAGGCTGCCCTTTGCTGCTGCTGCCGTCGCTTTCACACCAGACACAGCATCAGTGCCATCAGCCCTGCCTGATACACCTAGTGTCAACCTCACACTCCTGAAACAAACAGGTACACACTCACTCACACAACCGCCATCTAATGTGCAAAATAAGTGTGCATATTTAATGGCCAGACTTGAAAACAAGTGTTATGCTTTGACAGAATAATTTCATTGGGAGTCAGATTTCCAGTGTTTTGGTGAAGTTAGTGTGTGCAGAGAAAGATGTCTTCTTATTTGAAATGAAGAGTTAGTATATATTTAACAACATGTGTTTTTGTGAAGAAGAGTATCTATTTGGCCAGTTGTGTTTTGTAGGTGTGAGTCTGCGTTAAGAGTTTAGAAAAAGTATCTGAAGTATGGGTAAGCACTTAATTTGATGTAGACATCTTAACATCTCTGACCCAGGTATAAAAGGGATATCATTTCAAATTTCATAATAAATCCTTAAACATGCTTAAGTTCCGAAATATACTTTCGTAAAACTCTGTGTTCTTTAAAGGTTTACTGGCATTCAGCCAATCATGATCTGCTTGTTTTTTTTTTACTTCTAAGCTGAAGCTGTAAATATGCTCCGATAGTAGCGCTTGCACCACCACAAGACCAGCTCAACACATATCTCAGATGCTGTTAAAGACTAACGCAGAGACACTGAGGAACATAGTGAGGTATGTCTACCTTCCCAGATGCAGTTTTCATCAAAGCAAACTCTCTGCCAGCTCCAATCAGGGCTGCTTCCTCATCAAACCCTGTGCCTGAGGACATAAACACATGTCGCAAAAAAGTAAGTTAGTTTGTTTCAACACATACTTCCTCTTAAACACTGATGTGCATGCGTAGATGTGTGTGCACTGAAGCACTGCTCTCACTGATGATATGAAGGTCTTTCTCCAGGTCAAAGAGGGAGATACCACAGGCATGAAGACACTTCCTGGCTAGTTTGAGCTGCAGCTCCTGCTGTAAGGCCGGGTCTGAACTGGTGGCATAGATCCGCACCACAAAGCCATCCTAAACAAACCAAAACATACACACAAAAACATTAATCTTCATAAAAACTACATCTGCTTGTCAACGGAAAGCCAACGTTTCGGCAGCCAGTGAAACCAAAAACCATTTTTTTTTTTTTTTTAAATAGGCTCCAGCTCCCCTAAAATTAAACAGTTGAGTTTTACCATTTTCAGATCTGTTCAGCCGATCTCTGGGTAGCACTTTTAGCTGTAGCTTAGCATAGATCTTTGAATTCAATTAGACAAGAAGCATCGTATGAAATTTTGGTTAATATTTTATTTTTCAATATTTGTATTTACCCAGAAAAGCACTGTTAGCATATGGTAATTACACAGGTTAAGTTGGTTTTAGCACATAGATATACACAGTTATAAAATGTATTGAAATTGTTCAAATCTTTCTGCTAGTTAGCGAGCTTCAAGCACTGGCTGTGACTGGTTTGCACATATGCAGTCTCAGAAATGCCTTTCAAAACCAAGCAGCGTTGATAAACTTGAACCCGTCGCAAAATATAAATGAGTCATTTGCTCTAGAATGAAATTACTGATTGCACTGTTTCGTGCTGAAAATACTGGATTTCGCCAGCACAAATTGGCCAAAAAAAAGTGAACGTGACTGTACCGTAACCCAAATTTCTGTGTGAATCTCTTTATCGAAGTGGCTGCTAGTCTGGTGATAATATTATTATTCTAGTCTAACATTTTTTATATCCTCATTAATTCCATCTTTTGAACTTCAATGAAACCAAAAATTTCAAGCTTCAAAAATGACACTGTAAAAGCAATCCATATCCAACCAGCAATTTTATTTCATTGAGCATTGTGGGGGCAGCCGTGGCCTATTGGATAGGGAGTTGGACTTGTAACCCAAAGGTTTGAGTCCCAGGTCCGGCAGGGATTGTGGTTGGTGGGAGTGAACAACACCTTCAATACCACGACTGAGGTAAGACCCTTGAGCAAGGCACCGCTCCCCGGGTGCCACAGCACTGGCTGCCCACTGCTCCGGGTGTGTGTGGTGTTGTTCACTCCTGGTATGGGAAACCATACCTGGCCACACGTCACATCCTTTCCTAATTGATGCTAGTGCTGTCAAACGATTATGAATCCAAAATAAAAGTTTGTTTACATAATATAGGTGTGTATTGACTAAATTTATTATGTAGCCTATATAGAAATACACACCAATGCATGTTTATGTATTTAAAGAAAATATCTTATGTTTGCATATAATATAAATGTGTGTTATATATATGCATATGCATGTTTATAAATATTAGTGCTTGGCATTGATTAATTGAATCCAAAATACAACTGTTTGTGAACATTATGCATGTCTACAGTGTAAATTTATTATGCGTGTATATATGTATATGTCTATATATAAATAAAGACACACACATGCGGTATAGAATTTAGAAATATCCCCATGCATGTATACATTTACATTCATGTAATTTAGTTTACACATGCATGCATGTATATATTTAAAAAAACTATGTAATGTTTATATACTAAATACACTAATGTATATTTATATATGTACATATATTTATATACAACATACAAAGTACACAAACATTACGTACACAAAAACGTTTGTTTTGGGTGGGATTAATCACAATTAATCGCTGCTCGGCACTAATATATATGTAAATATATGAAAATATTTTTAATGTGTATTTATATATACATAATGATCACGATTAATCGTTTGACCTCACTAATATTTTTTTTACATTTTGAATCTCTTTTTCTTTTCTTTTTTTTTATTACAAACAGTGTGCCTACACACATCATATCCTGTTTTTTACCTTGATCATTCTGCATTCTTAAAATCTAGTATGACCTTGTTTTAATACGCAACAGTTCAACTTTCTTCTGATGACAGGGCATGTTTCAAAGCTCTCCAGAATAGTCATAATCTCAGAGGCTTTGACACCATTAGAGGCTTTAGCCTCTCTCATCTGAGGAAGCAGAGTGAGCATGTGAGGGTCAAAGGGAGAATTTAACTCTGTTAGCAATGCACCCTCAGTACTAGCAGCAGCCTCACACATACTGATCCAGCTTCATCCTGAAACACACACACTTCAGGGTGTTTACAAGACGGGTGAGACTAGGGTTTGCCATCTGAGAGCTTGCTTAAGTGAGCATGTGATAAAAAGAAATAAAAGACAACACACTGAAGCCGATGTTAACGAGTATGTGAGTGAGCTTTCAAACACCTCGCTCTTTGCTCCAGGCTCCTTCCTCGAAGATATGCAGCGTAACCATTCATAGCATTAACCCTTACAACCCCCCCAAACCCCAGCACTCCCTCACTTTTCATCTCTCATTCATATATGCATAAAGAGATCTTCAAAGGCAGATATGAATTATCACACCCCCTCCCCACACTGCTGCCCACTCACGATCAGCCAGTGGATTCAATCCAAAGAGAAATGCCCACGTCCACTGCTGCAGCCCCTCCCATGCCTACACGGCTATTATGCACACACTCGTATAAAGAAACACACACACAGAGCACGGCTGAAACGGGCTGAAACAAAAGAGATCAGGTGCTGCTGACACCCAAAATCACACAGGCTCTGATGGTGTTTATATGACTGGGTCTGTTGTCGTCTGTTGAACAGACGCTGCATGGAGCGAACGAGATGTTCATTTTGGATTAATCAAACTAAACATTTTGGGGGTTCTTCCACTATTATTTATCTAGTCCACTCTTGCTGAAATCTAACAGTGTATGCTTGTCTTTGTTGGCAGTCGTTTTTAAGCAAGAAACTTTGAACAGCAAGACAAAATAAAACAAAAAAGCACATGCAACTATTTGTATATAAACAACACCGTTTAAAGGTTTGGAGCTGGTAAGATTTCTTTTATTCCTGTGTGGAAAAAGCTGAATTTTCAGCATCGTAACTCAATTGAATTCAATGACTAGAAAGTTCAAATGAATATTTTGTAACAACAGAAATGTGATTGCCTTCACCCTGAAGAATTCATACTTAGTTGCCTTTTCATTTGGTACAATTAAGCAACCCACATTTTGTAAAAGCCTTTATGACAATGATGCATCCAAAGACAGCTCAGTTTTGGATAAGAGCGACATTGGCAAAGAATAAAACCACTTACATCTTTGCAGGCTGCAATCTGGTTGATATATTCACCATCAGTAAATACGATGTTCTGACCGTCTGCTTGTAGACCTGAGAAAGAAAGAGACTTTTTCATTTGCAACAGACACTTTTTACAGTTCCAGATTCAAGTCTAAATTACAGGAACATTACATTGAAGAAAGGATTGTCATTTTTATTTTTATTGCTATGTAGAAGACAAAGGCTATTGACAATTCAGGGAAATAAAGGACAAGGCCCTTAATACATCCTATTTAAATAGGAAACATGACAACAGGGAAGAAAAGTTTTATTTTCCCTGCTCTTAGCGATCAAGAGCACATAAGAGGGGTGTTTGTACCCGGCATTGTGATGGTGCCCTCCTGCTCCAGAGTCTCTGGGTTGATCTTAATGGCTGCCATGCTGTGACTGTTCATGTCTCGATACAGCAAACAACCCTGTAAAGCAAATCGCCACAGGAACATTTTGTTTGTAAGGCTCTTCAATGAATGACATTTTTGTCTGAAAAAATGATAGCACATAATGATCAATTAAACCCATATGAAGTACTATAAATGTAGTCCACTGACGTTATACAAGCAGACAGAAGCTTATAAAACAAGAGGTCAATACCTGGGCGAATCCCAGCCATGACCTCTTCTCCTTACGATTCCTGATACGTGATGTGGAGTTGTATACATGGCCCTGCAATCGATAGCCTCTTATTAGCACCCACACAAACACTAAATATACAAGCTGCTGCAAAACACATCCACGCAATCTCAAAACTTCAGCTGTATAAACATTTGAATACTATCTACTCCATATTCATTGGTGAAATTGAAACATTTAAACAACAGCTGTAATATAAACATTTTTTAATGAATATTTATTTATATGAATATTTTCAGGATACTAATTCATTACTATTTTCAACTTTAGCATTTTAATTGTGTAATCGGGTAAATAAAGGGTGTTCTTACCCGAACGGTGCCGCTGTACCCTGAGCCCACTTTGTATAGGCCATCTTTACAGAGCAGGTACAGGAAGGAACCATCAGTTTGAAGAAGACAGCGTTCATCTTCATCGATGTTCACCTCCTTTAAGACCCATTTGTTCATCAGTGCGGCTTGCTTGATGCCGTTCCCAAACCAGTCCTGGATCTGGATCTTTCCCACCAGCACGGCCTGCACACTCCTCTGAAGAGCGTTCAGGATTGTGGGAACCTTTTGTTACACAAATATAATCGAGTTAGATACTTCTTGAAATATAGTCTTGAACCGTTCTTGAGCGTTAAAGGAATAGTTCACCCAAAAATTCTAAATGACTGTGATGTTTACCCAAAAATAACTTCCATAGTAGGAAAAAAATACTTTGGAAGTCAATGGTGATCCAAAACAGCCTGGTTATAAACTTTTTTCTAAATATCTTCCCTTGTGTTTGGCAGAACAAATACATTTTTGGGTGAACTACTCCTTTAAATGGACAAACACACAAAAAGGCTAAATGCTACATTAAATTCTGTAGTTGGAAATAACTACTATTGGAGTACATTTCTTAAGTGTGTTTATTTGTACATATTCTGAGTAAAACTGTCGCAAAGAACCAATTTTCCTTTTCAGTGTAGTTCTCAAACTGACAGCAGCCTAACATAGCCTATTTCACATTTGGTTTATTTAATTTTTGTTGTATTTCATACTGTCATTTGTTGTATTGTCATACTATTAGGGTTTTGCCGATAGATGATAGTATCGTTTATGGACGATAGTCAGAGATATCGACGATACCAGATGTCTTTGTCGATAGTCAAGGCGATATTGGGCTCATTCTCCTATTAACGTATAAAACTAATATTATTATTATTATTATTATTGGGCTACCATTATTGAATTGCCCCGCTATTTCACTCAAATACACGCAAATGAGGCTCCTCCTCCTCATTGGAAATGTTTTAAAATTAAACCCACAACAAAATTTAACTGCAGAACGGTAAACCTTTATTTAAGTTCTGAAAGAGACGTCTTTTAGACATCTTGAACAGCTATGAATGAACATGAAACAGCATAGTCTACAGCACATTAACTGAAAAACAGTGTTGCTTGTTCTTCATCATCTTTGTAAAAATAAGATTTTTTTTTTTTAAATGCAGTTGATAAGTTATTAGTCAAAAACGGTCCAGAGCGCTGTTAAAATAAATCTACATTTAATTTTCACCTTGTCTGATTTTTAGACTGATAACTTCTGCGAGGATGTGCCAAAGCGGCAAACTTGCAGGACGCACGGTCCTATAATAACGTTGTATGACTGCTGTATCCGAATATTTTTATATTTAACATGTCAACTTTTCAATGTTTGAAAGTATAGTATTTGGGTTATTGGTGCTTCCAGGCACACATCACTCACGTACGCACGGCTTGAAATCACCAAATAATAAAATGTGATAAGTACATAGAGTGTCTCTCTGGCTCCCACCCACCCATAAACGATTATATCGTGTATCGGCGATCTCACAGGCTGGCGATATGACGATATGAAAAATTACCATATTGTGCAACCCTACCCTGAATGCTACCGAGTTTTCGGTTTACTAGTCTTTAATAATGATCTAACTTATTAGTTGGTTTTGTAGTTTTTGCTGTGACATTGAAACTGAATTTTTTTTTTTATATCTAAGATTTTGGTGTTGTAACAACCTTAAGGCTGATTATAGTGCGCAAATATCGCCAACAATTAATGTCTCATGACTACACAAAGGGCGCCAATGTGAGTGTGCACACCAAGCGTAGAAGCGTTATTTTTTGGGTTTGATGCTCTGCACTAAAAACTGGCCGACCAATTAGATTATTGCTTTTGTTCATGTGCCTGGAGGGGCTGAAGCAAATAGACAAAGAAGAAGCACTGAGGCAAGATGAATGAAGAGCTGTTGGTTTCGTTGGTTTAGGAAAATCAAGTAATTTCTTCATCTCTGGAGCTGCTGCTTGAAATATCCATGTCTTTTTTTTGCCAGTTAACAAAGCAGCGTTTGAATGTTTTTGAGGATCACGTCTTCTGGCTCCATTCTTCTTCTGTGTGACAAGCGAGTGTCAGAAGCATAAAACGTTGTGCAGTGCCACCTTGTGTACCGGGGTATTTATCTTCATTAAGTGTAGTTGGATCATAGTCAGTGGGTATGAACAGCGGAAAACGCTGACGGTATTGACGCATGATAATCGTCCCCTTGTGTGTGGGGCTTTAGTTGCCAATATGCAATGCTACATGGGTTTATAAAAAAAAAAAAAAAAAAAAAGAACAAAAACAAGAACAAAATCTTTTCTGTGGTGAAGCAAGTGAAAATCACAGCAGGCCAAAAACTGGCATTGATCAAAACTATTTGGCTGGTTTGTCACTGGTTTAAATCAGTCTAATGACTCACTCCATGACGTGACTCACTCAGTGATGTTACGTTACAAACCGAACAAGTGTTACGGTGCTATTGTTGTACTTTACGGCTTGTGAGACTTTTTTTCTTGTATAATACTTATGTTGATCTTTATTTAACATAAACCACTGTGGCTGTCTTTGCTGACCCCGCTACAGAGTTCAGCCGATGGCAATAAGGTATTCTGATGAGCAATGCTATAGATGAAAATGAAAATGAGATGAAGAGGTATATTGATATTCTACAACATCAATGTTATTGCTTCATATGACTCTTCAGTCAATAATGACATTTAGCTTTATTGCACCAGCAGAGGATGAAGTACCCTTCTCGGTTCTTTAACTCTGACTCGAGTCTTAAACTGCCAGCTTTCTAATTAGGCCTTTTTCAATAAATCAATTCAAATCCATGACGCATTTTGCTCATGGACACTCCTGTTGCTTACTACTACCTGACATTATATTTGTGAATACGAATTAAAATGATCAAATATTGTTTATCCTTAAGCCCATTTAGTAGTAAACAAAGTAGAAAACTTTGTTATTCTAAAATAGATTTTGCATAATATATAATGCATTAAACATTCACATACTTGGCACCAATGTTTGTTTGTTTTACTCCTAAACCAAAAACAAAACATACACACACATATATATATATATATATATATATATATAGGTTTATGCCATTTAAAATCAAATACATATATGCACACAAATCTATTATATCATAAATAAGCTGAAAATTATTGTCCAGCTCTGCAAAGCACCTGATCTGGATATAAACATTTTCCAGTTTCATTCTGAACCACTTCAAGTTGGACATGTGCACTGTAAACTGACAGTGAACGACGGCTCAGATATCACACTTTACACAAGCTCTGCAAGTTACTCATGCTCCAATTAAGTTGTAGTTACCCTGGTAACAACAAATGAACTCTGATTTGTGCTTCTCTGATGTCTAAATCGGTGTGTGATACTGACAGAGAGAATTGAAAAACATTTAAATGAGCAACAAATGACAGGCCTATATCATGCAGATGGTAGAAGACTGAGGAGTAATTGGCTGAGGGACTCTGCGCTGGCAGAGAACCAGAATGAAGATGGGAAATCGGAGGAATTTGACATTTTCAGGCAAATCAATTGTTGACCTCCTCATGCAGTTGTGGTTCTGGCTATCGCACACTGAGAGACAAGCAGGACTGTGCTGTCATCCTGACATTTTACATTCATTGTTAGATCTTATAGGTTTGAAGAATACTATTAATTTAATGACTTATCTATCTAGAAACTGTTCAGTGGCATCAGAAGAAGCAGCATCTTCACCAAAACACTGACTCACCTGGATGGTCTGGCATGCATGACTGCCATTGTTGGTGAGGATAGCAGACACAGCCTGGAGGATCTTGCCAGTGTCTCCCCAGGCCACCACCAGGCTGAAGAGGCAGGCACAGGACAAAGCTGTGAGGGTCTGACCGCTGGGGTCATTCATCCCTGTGCTCCGCACGGTGGTCTCCAGCAGAAGATGAAAGAGAGACTCTGCAAGGCCAACAGGGGTGTCAAGATTAAACTATACAGGCTAAATCATCATTTTATTTGAACAGGAGAAGGTATCTCACCCAGCACATCTGGAGGTTCAGTCTGAAAGCTCTCAGGTTGTTGTCCCTGGAGCATATCTAAAAGTGCCTGAAGGCTCCGTAAGCACAGTGACGGGTGCGAGAAACGAGTCTCTTTGATGAGCTCAAACACTCCACACAGCCCAATACCAATGATCTGAGGAGCAGAGGAACATAGCTGTGAAGTAACATACATCCACAATAGAGATCCGTCAAAATTACATTTTACGGCCAATGCCAATATCTAGACAATGACTGATAAAGGCAAATGAATCATGCAAAAACAATCATTTTCAAAATTTACTCAAGTTTTTACCAAAACAAGAAACACTTAGAAGACATTAAATACTGAAAAAACAATATTAAAAACAATGATTCAATACAGAGCCAAGAACCAAACAAACCGACTAAAGACTAAAGACTAAAGACACATTACAAACTTTTATTTTGAACTGCAGTCGCACATTTCTGCTGCCATGGTAACGGCGTCAACTCTGATTGATGGATATGTCTTTAGAATTGTGGATCACATAAAATTTAAGAGGGAAAGCTAAATTAAACATGACATGTGGCTTTTAACATCACTGAGCCACTACTCTCATGACCGATCGGTCATAAAAAAGGTCGATGTGTTATTATTCAGATCTACAAATAATGTTTTGTTTGGTTTTTTTGCTTTGAAAATGTATCCTTCACACCCCATTTTCCCACTCTGCAAGCATACCAAGTCAAGTAATACTAATTCCAGCACAAACAAAAACCATTCATGTGGCTTACTCAGTATAAAACCACCATCATGCGACAGAAATGCCATATCTGAAATCAGTGAGTGTGATAAAAATCTATCACTATAGCAACAGAGTTGTGCTCAGAACACTATGGCTTACTTTGAGAAAAAAAGACTAAATAATGAGAGCGAATGTGTTGGTTAATACAAACAGCGGTGTTGTCGTTTCACCTAAGAGGTTTATGTGAGCAGCAGCATGTAGAACATTCAGGTCATATGAGCATGCAAGCTAGTTTGACTATGCCACTTTTATCTCAATGTTGTTAAGATACAGATCTTGCTGTGTAGCAATCCTCAGTGACCTCGTTAAAGCCGTCATCATTAACATTAGATATTTTAATGAAGGAAACTTCATTAAGGAAAGTTTCTTTGTGGAAACTGTTCACTCCTAAAAGTGCTTCCTTCTTGTTATGAGACACTGTGGTAGGGTATTATAACAAGAGACTTGGTTCATCTTTCAAGGTCATCCTCTAAAACAGGAATTTCTGCTTTGTCCATAGGACGTCCGAGAGAGATAACAAATGATCCTGCGTAATGTCTCTCAAGGTTCAGACTTCAAAAATTATATAACAGATGCTCAACTATCAATAAAGTGCCTGTCCTTGAATAAATAGAAGCACTTTCAATAGTGAATCATAACAACCTGCCACAATTTACACATCTTAAAATAGTAATCATAAGGGTATAACGCGGGACCGTGTCTAGCTCCTGATCTTAGGTCATCGACTTTTTGCTATCCATTTAAACAAGTCTTTCTTTTCCATCAAATTCAGAGATTGTGAGCCTTTAATCAATGTCAATTCTGATTGGATATTAATACCTGTAGTTAAGACAAACATTCACAGATTTTTGTTGATTTAAATCTATTTGTGCAGTGGAGAATTTCTGCTTCCTATATGGTTAGAACCACGTTTTTAACAGTTAAAAGTGCTAAGGGGGCAGTCGTGGCCTAATGGATAGAGAGTCGGACCTGTAACCCAAAGGTCGTGGGTTTGAGTGCCAAGTCCGGCCGGGATTGTGGGTGGAGTTAGTGAATAACTAACACTCTCTCCACCTTCAATACCACGACTGAGGTGAGACCCTTGAGCAAGGCACCGTTCTCCCAACTGGCAATGGCTGCCCACCGCTCCAGGTGTGTGTTCACTTCTCACTGCTGTGTGTGTGCACTTGGATGGGTTAAATGCAGAGCACAAATTCCTAGTATGGGAAACCATACCTGGTCACCTGTCACGTCCTTTCCTTTCCTAAGTATTGTCAACTGAACCTCTAGGCAACTAAAAAACGTTAAGTGGAATCACAACCAGAAACATTCCTTGCCATTTTAATTTAATTCCTAGCACTTCCTTTCTATGCACAGGATCTTTGAAGTGGAGATTGGAATTAATCTGACACCTATCCACATATGGCTGTGATGTGAGAAGGAAATGTCATATTGACGGTATAACACGGCAGTGCCTCCCTTTGGCCGTTCTTGCAATGTTGAGTAAGAAATATGTTCTGCCTCCACATCTCATGATATTGGCTTCAAAACTTTACATGGGGGGGGAAATACATTAAAAGAGCAAACAACTTCGCCGAAACTCTATTGTTGTAATTTTTGTCATATGAATAAATAATTAAACAACATAAATACAACATTAAATCCAACAGTACTACTAAAATGCATTTTGTAACTTAAACAATCTCCATAATAACACGGGTGATAAAAAGGCAAAACAAAATCAAACAGGGAATTCTGGGAAGGGCAATTTATAGATTTTCACTGCAATTAAAAGATGCCTTTTTGCATTTAACATGATGTTAGTTTAAATAAAACCAACTAACAGGTTTTTATCATGCCATTTTTAAAGTCTTTTACCATTAAAGTTCCATTAAAGGGGTCAAAAATTCCCTTCTCTTTGGAGCGTCACAAGCTGTTAGTGCACAGATAAGATTCCTGCAGTTGCAAAGATTAAAGTTTCAAAACCAAAGAAACAGATATTCTTTTAAAAAGTTATGACTTGTCCACACCCCCTAAAACGGCTTGTTTAAACACTTTTCTATGTCCCTGAGTGGGTTTATTTTTCAAGCAATGAAGAGCTGTAGTGTTGCTGCACATTCATGTTCTGGAGACCATGTGTGTCGTTGTGAAAGTGAAACTACTTTCTTTGTGCTTCTAAAAGAGGACGTAACTAGAAATCAAGTTAAGTTGTTTTCCGGAAAAGTTCAACACAAATGCAGTGTGTTCAGCACATTTACGGAGGCTTAGAGGAGAAAGAAAAATGTTTAGTATGTGGAAAATAATGTGTTTTTCGCACCTTAAACTGCATATACACATTGCCCTACACCAAATAATGTTGTTTTTAGCAACATCATATGACCCCTTTAAGCTTCCTAGAAAGTTTAAAGAAACACAAATGAGTGTTCAGCACTTCAAGAAAGCCTATAAACCGTATCATTTTGCTGCCTGCCTTTTGGATCAGTCTTCTTAAAACGGTGTCTACA
>JAUYWG010000042.1:3497557-3520768 GCA_034779775.1 Enteromius afrohamiltoni
GCACTTCAAGAAAGCCTATAAACCGTATCATTTTGCTGCCTGCCTTTTGGATCAGTCTTCTTAAAACGGTGTCTACAATGGATTTAAATTAATCCCATTGCTTGGCTACTCATCAATGTCGTGGACTGACCTTGGGCAGTTTGACGGTGGGTTCGCGGTACTCCTCCTCCTCCTCGCTGTCTGAGTCGCCGCTCTGCACAGAGTTGCGAGAGGCCAGGGCCAAAGCGGCCTCCTTCTGCTGCCAGTCCAGCACGCAGTGCCGCACATTGCAGTAGACGTTGAACGCAGAGGGGTTGCTGTGGAGTTTGATGTCAGGCACTGGAAAGGCCCCATCCAGAGTCTCTGTCTGCCAGATGACAAGACGTACAGAATTAGAAACGATACACCGTGAGAGTGACTGATAAGAGACAGCAGGTTACGATGCGTGTAATACTGCAGGCTTTGGGGAACACTGTACTTCATTGATTTCTCTAAGGCAACTAGAGGTGTCACTATTTGTAGGTCTACACACACGCCAAATACAACGCATCAAAACAAACACATTCATTATTTTTCCTATGACATTTTTATTTGATAACATTTTAAAAGATTAAATTGTTTACGTTTTATTACCTTACAATTTGTAAATTTGTATCAAATCAAATCCAGAAAATTTGAAAATAACACAAATTCAGAAAAAATAAACAATTTCACAGAGGAATAAATTAAGATGTATTAAGATACTAATTAGTGGTCAAACCTTGAATTAACATGTCTCTTTGGTCACATTATTTTCAGTTTTTTCTAGGGGTACCATCATTTTTGTCCATGCATGTTCCATGAGTTTATTTTTTTGAAATAGCAATGTCTTACTTTCATTTGTTAATATTTATGGATTTTTTTCTTTTGGCAGATTAAAGTCATTTTTGTGACCATTGTGAGTTTTTCTTTCATTGACCAAAAGGTACCAACAATTTTGTCCTCAATTTTGTCTGTGTCTGTATACTTTGAAATTTTTAAATTTTAATAACCAAAAATTACTAAACCTTCCACACATCCGATTTAAAACCTGTCGCTAGATGACATATTCATTACGTCAGTGCGTCATACTATCTTGCTTCTCTAATATAACTGTTTTCACTGACATTTTTAATGGTTTCTGTTGTCAGAAAAAACAGAATGAATATGAAATAGTGACTGAAATGCACGCCATTATAAGACCTACTGAACTAGCTCTAAAAGATGTTAATCTAGATTAAAATCCTGATTTATAATCAAGCATTGTCTGATGAAACCAAGTACACATAAGATATAGACAATGGCTATGCTGTGATTTCGGCTATATTTGCATGTAAAATAGAGCTAGACGCAACATAATATCTATTTTAACTGAAAGCCCTGCTCCTCTCAGCCGCTCTCCGAACAGAGCAGACGCAGAGAGAGGTGTGTGCACGCTGGGAGACCAAGAGCTCCCACCTGTGCAGCACTACCAGAGACTCGCTGAGGTTTGTCCAAGAAGTCTCGAAAAAATGTGCTATTGCGGTACGACGATATTTACAATACCGTTACATCCCTAATAACCACACATCAGTTTCATTTCAGTGTGTCACATCCACAATCACATAAACAATGTCAAAATGTCAACTGCTGCACAGTATATTGCATCATATCGTCCAGCCCTACAGTGTCCCATTCATCAATCCTTACCCTGATAGGCTAAACTCATCCATCGGTCTTCTTATTTGTCTATCAGCCTTGATAAAGGATGATGTAATGCAGGGAAGGTCATTCATTTTTAGGCGGTCACAACAGAGAAATCTACCCCCCTGCATTTGGCACAGCGACGTCAGACATCTAAAGTCATTAGGAAGCCACACATCTAAGCCATGCCTAGCAGCTCGGTACACTTCCTGTGATTTGCTATCACTGCTGCAAAGCAAGAACAGCTTGGTTAAGGTGTTACCCGACTAACAGACTAAAAACAGCTTTTGATTTGGGGAGGATGTCTCTTTTGCTTCAGAAATCTTGTCCTCGTCAGTCAGAGGTATGGCTGCTGATGGAAGAGACTGAGACAACACTTCACTCTCCAATTCAACGTCCTGGATTTGCAATGCCCCGCTTTGGCAGTAAAATCAATGTGAAGCTCACTGAAGTAAATCACGCACAGCTTAAATGAGAAAAAGATTTACATTCAGTAAACACAGAAAGTTCTGCCTGCTATTTTTTATTGCATTAGTCATTTAGCCTAGGTATTGAGAAGCCCTAGGAAAAGTCCTCTAAAATAAAACTACATAAATGACACCAGTTTCCAGTAGTACATCACAGTGTGGCAAGAAATTCTATTAAAAATGTAAAAAAATGTATTAACTTTGGTTGCTGTAATAAGAACTTGATTTTATTACAGACTTAAGTCTGACATGCTCTAAATAATGAAAACAACAAATTAAAGGAATAGTTCATCCAAATAGTTTCCTCACCCCCTAGCCACTGACTTTCTTCTTTCAGAAGAGCAGAGTCCTGGCTCTTCCAAGCTTGGTAATGCTGGTGGATAGGGGTCATGATTTTTAAAGGTAAATATCCATAGTAAAACTAACCCTAGACTAAACTAACCTAAACGCATGTCTTCTGAAGCAATCGATTTTGTAACAAAAAGATTTCTGTTTCTAAAATGTATAACTCAAATCACTGAAAGCTCAGAAAGAAACGAGGATAGAGCAATACTGAACATACAGTGCACTTTCAGAGTTGTATTTTCCAGCTGACAAAAGTTTAAATGGACACTGAAGGCAAAATGTAATATGTGACACTGTTTACAAGTCTTTACACAGCTGAAACACTGAATGAGTGATTACATGTAACATGATGACATTTGAATCATTTGATATGATTGCTCAACATAATGTTCTTGTATGTTTATTTTGTGCTATAACTAGCAGTAAAGAGAAAGAGACGGTTCATGTGCCTCTTAAACTGAGGCGGCCACAGCAATCCTTCACAACACTTTAAAGAGCACCAAAACAATATTTGTGACTCACGCTGGCAAAATGAGTCAGTATGTACACAAGCTAACTTTGAGCGCGAGGCAAAAATGAGTGAAAAGTTGACTTTAGTCAAATATCACTAATATGACTTAATTAAGCAACTTAATTCAGCAAGGTCAATGATCCAAATACTAATTAAACATCTAAAATGATCTTTATTTGTGGATGTCTCCACTCACTTCTCGTGCTCACTCTTATTTGAGGTGTGTGTTTCCACCAGCAAGTCATTTTTGATTGTAGCATAAATTGCATTATTTGTTTCTTTATGCTTGTTTTTTATTTGATCTTACTGACAATAACAAAGATAAAATAAAGACAGCTGTATTGTTATTGATATGATTAACCCAGTAAATCTTACTAAGAATAGAACTGGAGGATAAGATGTGTTGTGCTGTTTTGTTGAACAGCATAAATCATTTCTTGGGATAGGTTCATCAAAGTAAAAGTCGATTAACAAATTAATTGATATTCTCAACCCAGCTCTAACATATACTATGTTTACACAAAACCTGCCAAAAAATAAATAAGTCACATTAGCCACAGAAAGCGGCCCTGCAAACTATACTACAAGGACTTCTGCTATTTTCTTCCCCAGACTCCATGACATTTCAGTTCATTCGATTGCGCATTCAGCCTCATACTGAGAAACAAGTGGTATTAACAAGCACTTGGAAGAACAACCTTTTAAAAAAAAACATATTTGGGCAAGGCAAGGACAGGAGATCCGCCTTAAAACCTGAACAATGAGAAAATACAAACAAGCCTAATAACGGAAAATAAAGTCTAATATATGAGCCTGAAACTGAAAGGGATGTTTCAAATGATCACATAACCCTGAATAACGGACTCTTGGTGTAACTATGCCATTTCCTTATATAATAAACACTTAATGCACAGAGATGACTCTGTGGTGTCTTTAGCACCAAACCTAATACACCTGTTCCTTGTGAGCGTATATACTTCAGTGAGGATATATGCTTCAGCGGCTGTGCCAGCAACACTGTGCTCTGTGGTAATATCAATCATACACAATGTGGACTCACAGTGATGTGTAAATTAAACGTACACCGAATCAGCTATTCCGCTCTGGGGCCAACAACTGGTGCCTTTCTGTAACAAGCAGCAAACGGTGGTGCAAGGACTAAATAAAACACTGAGGGGCCTGAAGGTTGTATCTAGGAAATTGAAAATCAGTTGTCTGTACAAAGGTACATGAGTCATACTACATACCATTTACCCAGAAGTCCCATCACTGTCGACTGAAAGGTCAGAGGTAGATAATATCAGCTTACAAGAAATGCTGGCAAAATAAGATGAACTACTTTTGAGATCATTGCATATGCGGCTACAAACTATTTTCAAATTCAAGTAAAATATGAAATGCTTAAATAAAAGCCAAATAAATGGCATGTTCCATCTATATCATCTTAGTCATCAAAAGCACAAAGCTGTCTGGGATTGTGTAATATATCACAGACAAGGAAAGAAACCAAACCAGAAGGGCAGCACACTTATAAAGACACATTCTCATCCATCAGACAAAGCAACTTGAAGTTCTTGAACATGACAGACATTTCAGCAATACGTCTTCAAGATGAGCACCTCCCTGCCGGAGAAACTCCACCCATCTGTTTATGAGCAAACAAAGCCAAGGAGGCTGTGGCAGAGAAGGAGAAATATAAGTGAGCTTTTTCTCCTCAGCCAGCAGGGTTTTAGGGTGGAGGATTACGATGGCATATCTACAATCACATTATTCTCTCCCACCCCTGCCTGCGAAGCACTCACATCCACTAGGGAAAACAGAGTGCCTGGGAAAGGATATCCAAACACAATCAGGCATTAACCCCCACACATGCTTTGGGGAATGGCAAGACAATACACAATATCCAACAGAAGACATTTTGGGTCTCTGCCTATTTTCTGAGCGCTGGTAAATGCTGCAGACGTGAAGAGGCAAGCCCTGCTGCCAGCACACCATAGGTGCTCAGTGCAGGAGATGGAGAAAGCTGTTGCCATGGAAACGTGCAACACACGGGTCGCCAAGCAACAGCCAATCGCGACCCCGCCATTCCCGCATCCTCTGCCATGTGTGCCAGTGTTTACTGGTGTCTCCTCCACTGTGACGACTAAAAGCAGTTTCCAAGCACTAAGAATATGTATTTATACATACATACTTCGTGAACGCTGTCAAAACAGCTAAAAAAAAATCTTAATGGCATTAGAGCTGCACCTAAATGGCCAAAGAGAAAATCCAGACTGGAGATTTCAATGGAAACCACCATTTCCGAATAACCACCGTAGTTAAAATGCTAAAATAAGAAAGGCAGTAGTTTTGGGAATATTCACAAGCAGAAGTCTATGAACGTAAATATGGAAATGGTACTACCAATAATGCCTTTTAAATCCTATAAAGGGGGCAGAAAATAAGCAGCAATGAAGATATCCAGAGTCAGATTCACAATCTTACCTTTGTTCTTGTTTTCACTTTTGATTTGACTTTTTGCCGCCTTTTTAGCTTCTTCTTGCTCAAAGCTTTCTTTCCCCTGGAGAAGAATGACACGTGTTAGTGGTTTTGCAGTGCAATCTAAATCACAGGATATTTGAAGTTGAATTCAAATCTTTTGAAGGCCTTATTAAGAATTATTATTAAAGAAAACATAAGGAATAAATTAAGATCATAATGTGTTGATATATTCTGCACACACTTTAGGAGCAGTGAGCTCTTAAATTTTTCAACAGATCGGTTACTTTTTATGAAAAACAAAGTAAAAACATAAATTTAGCACAAATAGTAATTCCTCAGTATTTTCTGTTGCAAATATCCTATAAATAAAGATTCCTAAAGGGTTCATATTCTGAGAAATCAACATACTTCTTTCTTTTGGCATATAAAATGTTATTGTAGTACATTAGTCACATCAGTCCCGGAAAATTGCCAGAGTGCCTTCTGTGTGAATGCAAAAACCTCCCAGGATTCATTCCAGACCGGATCCCAGGTTAAGGACCTAGTAACATACTACCCAAGTATGTTATGGGCCTTTTCTGAGAAACCGATCAAAATGAAGTGTGTTTATGACTTAAACAAGACCACATGTCTTCCAATAGGGTGAGAAAAATGTATTTTAAAAAATACGACTTCACATTTCAATCATCTTTGCAATCAATACAAATAATTAAATAAATTGTTACGAATTACCAAGTTACCAAATCACTGAGGATGTATCTATTTTTTTGCAGTGCATGCAACATTTAATGCAGTGACCTTCTGCTCAAATTGAATATCCTATTATTTAGATAATAATATACAAAGGGCATAAAGTCTGGTCCAAACTGCAGGTTATTCTGGCAAAGAACTGTTCTCTTAAAAACATGGAAACTGACTAAACACAGTTCATTTCTGGTTTTACACGCTGTTGTTCAGACATGGATTTATGCCTAGAAAATCTGAACAGCAGCTGCTGTCCAAAAGACATGCAGTGCGTCAATCCAGCACCTCATAAACACAACTTTGTTCTTTGGTGGACTTTGCAATTCAACAGACAGAAACAGCGCACTCCATCACTTTCGAGCAGTTGATTTTTTTTGGATAATGGTTGGCAATTAAGTGTGCGTCTGAGGTTGACACTACTATTAACATATTGGCCGTTTTCAAGTTTGTTTGTCAAGTAGTTAATACCAGTTCAATATACTGGGATAAAGTCCAGAGGTTATGCATTGCAGATATCTTAATCGGTCAGCACACACAGACTTTCCTGTAATGTGTGGTTTTAACATGCATTTTTAATAAGGATGGATTTTAAGAGCACTAATATGTTAAAGGGCTCTATGCTGCCATGTTAACACCTTTGCAATAAAGCACATTTTGGTCTTTCTCACACTGGTTTAAAGTTGCTTATACGCTGTAAAATGACACCGTTTGTCTAACATGAGAAACTGCAATCCTAGTGGAAACCCTACATAAGGAAAGCGCTCCTGCAGCGGGCGATCGTAGCTTTATTTTCATCAAGAGAATCGTATGAATCTGTTATACGTTATACATAATGCTAGAGTTTGTGTACAGCAGTAAACAATGGAACAACAGTGGCTGATTATATGCAGTGAAAAGTGAAAGAGGCTACTTGTGATGGAGAGCCTGAAGGTTGGGAGGGGCGTTCAATGGTTCGGTGCACTTTGCATGTTATCAACGCTGGTGACGTCATGAGTGGATGGTGTAAGTGTACACTATGTAACCACTGGTAAAAGGATTATTAGACCTCAGGGAAAATGCTTCCTAGAGACTGGAATGAGGGGAAAAAACGTGGATTTTGCTAAGTAAAACAAAAAGACACATAGGCCTACATTTTAAGGATCTTCATCACGTATATTTGTATGCTGGTTTGTTTTTTACTTTTGTATAGAAAAGTCGGTTACATGGCAAACAGCATGCATAATTTAAAAAATTCCTTATGACATATATTCTTGTAAGCACATTATAACTACTTAATAAAAGAAAACCTAATTTTGCACAGAAAAGCCAGTAATAAAAAAAATTATATAGTAATATATATATATTTTTTATTATTATTAAATTGTGTGTACATATATAGAAACAATTATGATGGGGTGGGGGGTGTTAATTAAAATATTATTATTTGGGTTAAATAAATTTGACCAATATAAATGTTATAATAAAAATGTTTTCTTTATGAGTCTGATTCATTTATTGAGAAACAGTAATGATTTGTACAGTGGGATCACTAATAGCTCTGAGGTAAAGCACATCAGTGTGTGCGTGTGTGTGTGTGTCTACAGCAGGGTGACGTCAGGCAAAACAGAACCCAGCCCTTCACCTCAACAAGACACAGGCTTGCTGTTTTGAATAAATATACAATACCATATGCAATATCGTTAAATTAATCGCAGTTATGCAAATATATTATCTAGTTATGAATACCAGTCTCCTTGAGCATGCAATTCAGTGCAGAAGACCAATATCCACACTTGAACTGGGACTTTAAGACGTTTCACAATCCTGACAACATTTGGGTTGTCTGTAATGTTACACACATTTGATGCGAGAGGTTTAATATATCCTTCTTCTCATATCATATGGTTGTCCATGCACTGTATTTGAAGCCGTTTGAGTTTTATTATACACATCAAACTCATACAGCCACGTCCTTTTAGCACAACACTAACGTTACATCACGAGCCTATAAGCAGCTAACGTTACTTACATAGCTATTGATCTAGTTGTGCGAGATGTCTCGGTAAGACATTGTCGACTGTGACAGCAGAGTAAAGGTGGTTTCAAAAGAGTGTACAAATCAAAAACAACACCAAGTGATATTTGGCGTTGACCTGCACGAGATGTTTTAACGCTAGCTGCGTTAGCTAAGGAAGTTAGCCGCATGCTAACCGCTAGGTTACTGCTGTTTGGGCTCAAACGAGCTCATGTTTAACCGATTGGGTTGTGTTTACAAACACGTCCAGCAGTACGCCGGTATGTCGTCCCGAACCGAGCTGGTATATCAGACCCACCTGCCGAGGTTGAGCCCCTGCTCTTTATCGTTGATCGCGGTGGTGTAAATCCTCCGGTACCGCTCCGCCAGTGCTCGCCCTGAGAGAAGAAGCTGGTAGCGGCTCCGACAATCCGAGCGGGCCCCCACAACGGGACAGGAGCCCATCCCTGATCCGATCGATGCGAAATCGTTTCCAGCTCCGGGAATGACCCTGACACCCAGCCCTATGGAGTGGGATGAGGAGGACGGAATCCCGCTGCCACCGGCACCCGCTGCCGCAGCAGCACACATCATCGTTTAGGAGAACAACGCATATATTAGATTACAATGTCAGTCAATAGAGCTAAAGGTCCCAAGCACCCCCCATAAATCCTCTCCGCAAAGCCGCAAAAACGCCCGGCGAATTACATCCGAGTACGTTATCTCCAATTATAACGACGTTTACGGTTAGCCGCTCTGCTGCGACTGCGAAATACGCGTCCCTTCTTTCCTTCTCTCGGTTCAAAAAACGACCGTTAGTTCCTCGTTTGCAGGCGACCCAGTTGCCTTTAGTGAAATCAGTCAAAAGCGCGAGCTGACGTCTGTGCTTGGCGTTCGTTCCTGCTGTTTTTCTTGACCCTGGAAAGACAGCACCCCTAATAGCGCTGCCATCTTAGCTTCATCATCCTTCCCTGTTCATGTCGCTGACTGTCAAGCATGCTGGGATACATTCCCATCCGTAGCTCACAGGCGGCTGTGATTTAAAACGCAGTGCGCGGCCTACCCAGCCACTATGCGGGCGCTAGAGCCACGATTGCCTAGAGTGCTGTCTCTCTAGTGGATTCGGGAGAGTTTGAAACGCGCCCGCTGTAGTAATGGAGTATAACGCGTCAGATGCAGGTTCGAATGCTGTAACGTTCGTTTCTTCTAAATTTGAATTTGAATCGATAAATTCGTGCGTTTTTTATGCTCCGACAATAACATGAGCTATGAATGTCTGACAGTATTAGGCCTATTTATAAGATCTTTAATACGTTTTAATTGTGTTTATATTATTCTGAAATACTTGATTCTGATTGGTCAACAGCAGCATGCAGCTGTAAGACCAAAATTCACATTTTCTGTCTCTCACATAATAACATAATTGAACTATTTTCATTTATTTGGTTAGTAGTCAGGCTTTAAAGAGGTAGTTCACCCAAAAATGAACATTTTGTCATCATATATTCACCCTCATGTCGTTATAAACATTATATATATGACTTGCATTACCAACATTCTTTAAAATATTGTCTTTGTGCCGCAGATTAAAGAAAGCTGCCCAATTCAGGTTGGGAATGACATAACTTAGGGATGAATAAATGATGCAAGGAATATTATTAAAATAAAATAACCCCTTTCATGTTGAATCATTTGCTTACACCAAAACCGTAGTCTTGTTGTCAGAATGTGTTACCGTGGATTATGTTACGGCATAGTGTTTCTGGTATAGGATCACCACTCAGCAGTGACCTTTATTACAATAGAACGAGGGATATAACCTTGGGGAGGTAAGGTAAAAATGTCAATCAAGCAATCAATAAATGAATGATAACCTACAAATCTGTCCCCTTGTGAAAAATAATTTGACTGAATGTGCACTTGTAATATACTTCACATATTAAAGGTATATTTTAAAAGAAAAAGTATATTTAAAAAGTGTATTATTACATTATATTGCCATATAATAAGTACTATTTTTGAAAAATTGTCCCCTCACTACCTAGGGTGGTTACAGCCCTAGAAATGTAAACCCTAGGGTTGACTTGCAACCCATATGTTCTCTTTGTATCTGTGTATCCACAACACAACCTCTTCTAACATTTCTCTTCTCGGTAAAAAATAATCGCCAATCGTCTTGGCAGGAGCAGTCACCTGACCTCTGTGGAGAGCACTTTAATTAAACCTTGCAATGTCATCTTTGAACAACAGTGAAACAAAAATACTAATGTATACCTCACTGTATGAGGTAATCTTCAGATAGCTGAAACTTGGTTATGCCGAAGGGAAGTAAACATTCATTATTGTGGTAAATTAATCTAAATAGTCAATCCACCCACTGTGCACCATTAAAATAAACATTCAGGTATTTCAAACTGGTATGATCAGTAGGTATAAGACCAACAGAATAAGTATGTGGCTGTCTATAAAACAGGAAGAGAGAGAGAGTGAGAGGAAGTGCACATGTAACAAGATCAGTGGATGTCTTCTGACTGGGGACACAAATACTGAGATGACATTTTCAAATTTAATATGAAAGCGTGTTTCTATCAATACAAAATGCACAGCTAAAATTAAAACAATGTTTAATGCAGCAAGAAAGGTACAAATTCTTACTTAGGCTTCGTTTTAAAACAACATGCATTAATGCAACTAAGACACTCTTTGCATCCCAGTGTGCATATACATCCTAAAGCATGTGTGATATTAGTAAGTTCCAATACTATTTAGGGAAGATAATATGCACATTGGGAATATCTTTTTAAATTTCTTGCACCATCTAGTGGTGAAGAACGTCATTGCTAAAGCCAAAAGTCGTTTCATTGAATTAACCTTATTGACTTATTGCCACTTGATTTGTAAATAATAATAATGTCAGATGGCTTATTTGGTAAACTTGTTTTATTTAAACAGCACTCAGAGCTTGTAGTTTTCAAAGGCAGTTTAACGCTGCCAGTTCACCTAATTAATCTCTTTATATGTCCAAAATATTCATGTCTGCTTTCATAAACACATATGAGTTTGTTATGAGGTTTAAGCTAAAATGAATCAAGATCAGTGATTTTGCCAAGTAAGACATGATCCTGGATCAACATTACTGTCCAAAAATATAATCCCAATCTTTACCCTTAAACCTACCTAACAAGGATGTTGATCCAGGAGCATCTTGTACATGTCTTTCAATTGTGCTTAACTCCTCCCAAATAATAAACAGTGCGATTGAGTCACACATTCATCTACTTTATTTTGCAACAAACTTTACACATTAAGTAAAATCCTAACTTAAAAAGTTAAATAGTACAATACAGTCCGCATACATTATGCACAGTATTTAATTTCTCTGTAGATCCCGCCTTCTCACATGCCACGATTGGTCGATTATGTACAATGCCTGCACGCCATTGGTCAAACTACTTTTCAGTCATTACCTTCAGCATGTATGAAAACAATACAGAAAGAGTAATTATGATCAGTCGTTTTTCAATGCAAGTGTTCACACAAACTTATTTATTGACATATAAATGTATTTTAGTGTTACGTTCACTCAAATCTTTTCATTTGTTACTGCATTGACGCTAACACGACAACAACAGAAACAGCTGAACTTTAAACATTTACACAAAAACACATTAAATAACACTCAATTTCAACATTTACTCTCCCAAATGAGCACCGTGGAAAGCGTGCTTGAAGAAACCACGCCGTTTCATTTACAGAAACAAAAAAGATTTCAGTTTTAGGTATTTGAGTGAACGGTACACAGTGAAATTAAGTTGTAGCAATAAAATGTTCAGCAATTATGTTACAAAGTCGAACGAGCAGATAAAACGACCTTATTAAACCCTTAGATGCACAGTGCTTCCTGTTAAATAAACACAATCAATGCATTCTGACTCCAAGCCTTGTATTTACAGTAAAATGATGAGGTATGTTTGGTGTAGCACGCGAAGCCGATTCTTCCTCATTGAATGTCACCAGGTTTGATTGATTGTCTTTTGCACATTACACACTTTAAAACTATTGAGAACGGGTGTGTTTAACATGCACCGCAGTGTCACACCCCACAGACATACTTTTCATGTCCTCTCAGACATACTATCCTACTTTTTATTTTACCCTCCCACAATAAAGCACAAACCTAACCAGCCACATGCTTCTAATTTCTAATTCCTTTTTTCCCGGCTCGGAGAGTTTTTATCTTCTGAGGTTCAGAGCTGTATTATTATATAACGTGTTATCGCCAAGCCTTTACCGTGTAACTTTGATTTCAGCCTGCTGTAGTGCACTGAAGAAATAGAGAAGGATGTGCTTTCAAATACGTTGCACTCTACATTTCACAAGTCATTACAAAGAAATGGCAAGTAAACTTTGTACTGGAACAGTATTTTCTTGTAAAACATACTCCAGTCATTTTCAGCCTTGAAAAAACCTTAGGAAGATTTTTTTTTGTGTACTCAAACAATAGTGTTAATCAGTAAATAATTGCAAGGAAATGGCACGCAACAATAAATTAACGGTGAAGTTACACACATTCATCTTTATTTATTTTGTTTGCAATTTCAACAGAACACTGAAAATATGGTGTAAGATTTACTGTGAAGGATTTTAACATTTACTCTAATTTTCTCTATTATAAAGAAACAATTCCAGTAAGTGCTTGATTCTACAGTATATGCTGCAGTGAAGTATTTTTACTCTGCTGTACTTTATCATAGTACATTCCAAAGCATAATGTCATACTTCTTACTGCACTACGTTTCATATTACATTAGAATTCTAGATTTTTTTTCTCAAGTGAAAGTAATTCAGAGTTATACCTGAGGTCTAGATGGTCCTTAATGTTAAAAAGATAAAACAAACAACAACTTTTATTTATGAAATGTAGATGACATTATGCTTTGGAATGTAGTGAAGTAAAATCTGCCCCCAAAAAAACTGACAGACTTTTGAACTTGTAAACCTTGAGAGCAACACCCCAAACTGTTTTATCTTGACATCTTGGTGGAGGTTGTCATGGGGGCTTTCACATACTTTCTTAAGACAGACAATTGGCTGCTGATGTCGTGCCTTTGTGCTGTTCATCATCTGGAGGGAAAGACCTCGCTGAGACACACCCCTACTGTAAACTACTGTGACATAGCTGTGCTGACAGGTCAGGTTCAGTTGCGCTGGTGTGTGTCATATGAAGCCACACCTTTCTCTGGTCTTGCCTTCCCTACCCAGGTCAAATATGTAAGAAGGGAAGAGCTGTAAACTGTACGTTATTCTCACTTAACCTCTATCACATCCCGCGCACCTGAAATACCCAGGTATGAATGTTCTCTACCCGCATAGACTTTTATCTGTATGTTTGTCTGTGAAATCTATTTAAAATCTAATTATATGTCAGTCATTTACATGGGATGATATTTTGTTATATTAATAATTTTAGGTTAGTGATTAATTCTAAAGCATGTGCATTTAAATGGATTCTCTTTTGAAATGGATGCATCGTATGATTGTAAATAAACACTGTTTAGTATTTAGTAGTTACACAGCGCAGTCTTACTTAAGAGTGGTTAAGTTATCAAGGTGAGATTGAAGGACACGCCATTTACTGTAGTTTTAAAGAAATAGAATAAAATTAGTAGTGCTTCAAACAGTGTAACAGTGGTGTTTGTCTCAAATCAAACACGCTTTTCTACGTTAGTGGTTTTTCCAGGACTGTTCTTTTTTTTAATGATAATGATTTGCAAAACATTTTGAATTACAGAGATTATTCTGCTGTGTAATTGTTTTTTTTATAAATGGTTAATAATGCATAATGTGTCTGTAGACTTTTAAATGAACACCAATATTTCATATATATATATATATATATATATATATATATGTGATGCATTAATATCATTCAAATTGTTTGTACATAAATTTGTTAAAAAATAGAAAACATGTCTTATGGTATATTCAAATGCAGTACGTCATATAGGCAGCATGCATGCATAATAATAATAATAATAGATTCAAAAAATAGTTTTAGATGGAGTTTAACAGTTATGTCAGCTATCCAAGTGTGAAGGACTGGCAACGAACATTTTTTAATTTTTTAATTTAAGAAATCCAGTGAAACCTCCCACATTGCTTTAGTGATGTTCAGTGCATCTGACATTTATTTCCGAGCGTGAGAGTGTTGCTATGGTTTCAGTGGCAGGTGTTTGAACAGGGTGTGTCTGTACTGAGATCAGGACAAACTAGTTTTGGGTGTATCCAGAAAGGTATGAAGTAAAAGGACAGCGCTACATCAAACACTACTAGGAATGGAATGTTTTAACCGCGATTTGTGGAATTATGCATTTCATGCACTTAATGCAGCACTGACACACACATAATCTCATCTCGTGGCACCATCTTATGGATGGTACCCTTGTTATAAGTGACTGCACTTTATATACGGCCAATGTAATCATGTGTATCAATTCTATTTTACAGTATAAACCATGTCTTTCACTCCAAAGTCATACAGCAAAACCCAAACAGGTGAGAAAATGCCTTAAAGGGACATTGCTTTCATAATATATCATCCATTATCAAGTCATTTTATTTACCTATTGTATTTTATTCAAACAGTTTCAACTTCTAGATCCACTACACAAGTGGATGACGGCAAAAAGAAATCCCTGCTGAAGGACAATAGCTGGATTAAGACCAATGTGAACGAGGAGGAACAAGTCGAGTAAGTTTTCAACACATTCGTCAATTAACAGCAAACCAGACAGATATAACTTGTTTAACATCTCGCCCCTGTAGCATTTATGGATTTACGCGTGTCTGACAGACTAAACAACTGAAACGCTGAATATATGTTTCCCCTTTCTTAACAGACGTGATTCAAATTTCGGGAGAAGTGTTCTGACTCGTTACAAGTCCAATGAAAACCTTGTCAGGTGGGTAATATCATCAAAACACTTTTGCGTGAAGATCAGTGTTGCTATTAAAAATGTTCCTTATGCTCTTTTTTTCATGAAGCCCTCAAGATAAAACTAGCAAAACTGAGAGCAAAAGCAGCACTGTCACACTGTCATCAGGCACCTCTGTCCAAGCGCTCACTAAACGGTAACACACTGCACTTGAGAGACTTTCTTGCATCAAACATCAAATGTACACAGCACAAAACAATACTCACTAGTATGGAAGGTCATTTCTGCCACATAAGAAAAAATAACTGTTAAATTGAAATGATGACCTAAAAAATTAATTATAAGATAAAAGGTTGAAATTATGAGATGCAATATACATTATGAGATAAAATGTCATTTAATTATTTTATAATACGTGCTTTCAAACAATACATAGGAATTAATGCCAAATAAAAGTTTTTATTTACATTATATATGTGCACTGTGTATGTTTATTTTGTGTATATATATATATATATATATACACATACATTGCATGCTTATGTGTGTGTGTGTGTGTATATATATATATATATGTATATATATATAAACATCTCCTCTTAAATGTTTACATGCATGTGCTTATATACACATATATACAGTACTGTGCAAAAGTCTTAGGCCACTAGTATTTTCACAAACAAAAATGGTTTTAAGCGGGTTATTTCTATTTTTGCGGAAGCGTGTCAGTTGGAAATATCAGTTCACATTTCCAAACATTATTTTTGTCATTAATTGTAATAATGCAGTGAGATTATTGTCTGACAGCAGCCAGTGCTCCACACAGAGATCTGATCTGATCATCATCCAGTCTGTCTGGAATCACATGAAGAAACAGAACAAACTGAGACAGACTCAACCCAGAAGAACTGTGCCAACGTCTCCAATGTGCTTAAAAAAAGACAATCATCTCACTGCATTATTACAGTTAATTAAATTTAAAAAATAATGTTTGGAAATGTAAATGAATATTTCCAACTGACACGCTACTGCAAAAGATAGAAACAACTCAGTGGAAGTACTAGTGGCCTAAGACTTTTGTACAGTACTGTATACACACACACGGTACACACACACGTAAACAAAACTTTTCTTTTGGATGTTTGACAGCACTAGTTATAATTATGACATAAATGTTGAAATTAGTCATACTTAAGATATGAAGTTAAAATTAGTCAAACATTTCAAAAGTTGAAATTGAAATTGTCATATATAAAAAAAAGAAAAAAGAAAAAATCTAAATGAGATAAAAAGTAATAGTTATGACACTCCACAACATGAAAATTTCTACTTTTCTTTTAATATGAAATAGTATGTATTGTATTTCATACTTAAGATGTTGGCTCCCACATTGGTATCTTGGTATTGACATTTTATGTCATAATTATTATTACTTCCTAAAGCAAGATTTCTGATGTAGAATAAGTCTTTGGAAAAAGTTTCTGTAATAAAAACTAATCAAATAGTCTCACTGATTGTTTTTTAATGTGCAGGTTTGGTGGCAGCCAGGACAAGCTGAATGAAACCAGGTAAAATATGCACACTTTTCCAACTGAATTTAGGAAAATAGCAGCACAATAATACTTAATCTGTAGGCTTCCATTTGCAATATGATTAGCCACCAATGTTGGCTGTAATTAAAACCTGTTTCTAAGAGTGTTCAGAAGCCAAAAATGATGGGAATTTAAAACATTTTAAGAGCTCAATTATCTTCCCAACCCAACCCTACAGAACCACAGGAACGAGAACAACGGTGAAAACGGAGCCGAGGAAGAGGTAACACCCCAGAGACACACCTACTTAATGACTGATTGACTGACGACTAGCTTCTTACAAACCTGATGATTGCTCTTTCAGCTCTACTTCTTCTACAACAACAACAACAATCAAAGATGGTACAAAGATAACCGAGACGACTGTGACAACTACCAAGTAAGATGCTGAAAGGACATCATGTCAATGTCAAATCTGGCATGACTACAATCATCTTTGCTTGCAGTGGCGGAACATGTTCTAAATGTCAAGATCAGTTCATACAGGCGCTTTAACTACTGTTGTCTTCTTAGGCAGGATGTGGTGAAATCATCTACCAAGTCTGAAACCCTGCCCAAAAAAGACCTGGTAGATTTAAACACCAAGAGCTCCAGGTAAATCAGCTCAGTTCAATATACATTCATTTATTTTAACAAAAAATATAATAATGTCAAACATACTTTCCACACTAATTATCATCACTGAGGATCAACTGTTTGATATAAATACACACATATACAGCATAAATATTTACTATATATATATATATTTAATTATATATTCTAATACTGAAAATATAAACATAACATATTGTTGCATGCATGTAATCGATTATGTCAAGAAATATATAAAATTGGCCAAATCTATGTTTCACTGCACATATTTTCTGTTCCTAAAGTGGGTTCAAGACTGAGGTTATTACAGTCAAGTCATCAAAGGACACCGTTGATGGGTGAGTGTTCTAAAATATGAAGTTAAATATAATAGTTAAATTTAATATAGTCATAATTGAATTAATCTTTTAAAATTAAAGCTATAATTCGTTTTTTAGGCCAACCTCACCTGTCAAGACCACCACAAGGTACAGTACAGTTAGCCTTTTTGCTGACTAAACTGAGCAAATGCTTTCTTAAACTCTTAACATGCTCCATTCTAGCATCAAAACCTACACCAAGGGGGATGTTTCACCAACTAAAACAACATCCTATTCTGTCCGATCCACAAAGAGGTGAGAATAATCAGATGATTACAAGTAAAGGCTTTTCAGTCACAGCACTGACTGAATGCTTCTCCACAGCACTGAGGATCAACTGTTTGATACCCTCGTACCAACAGCCATCAAATCAGCCAGCACTAAACATGACAGCAGGTATGTGCTATCTGCATGGGCCGGTTTCCCGGATAGGGATTAGATTAAGCCAGGACTAGACTTTGCTAGTTTAAGACAAATAAGAATTTTTAGAAACATGTCTAACAAAAATGCATTATCTGTGAGCATTTTAAGACCAAACAATGACAATAATGTCTCAGTGCAAGCTTTTTCCAGTTTAGACAGCTCTTAACATTTATTTTAATCTAGGACTAGTCTTAAACCCTGTTCGGGAAACTGCCCCAATAAATTTACACAGTATACACTCGTATATCATGTGAATAAAAATGTTATTTTGGATAATCGTGTGACAACAGTACTATAAACTAAACAACTTAACTCAAGATCCTACTCCACCAAACATTAAGAAAGATTGTTTTCATCGCAAGATCAACCTCAGCGTGCTTTAAGATTTTAGTTCCACTGCTTAAGTTCAAATAATGAACTTGTTTTGTGTCTCTAAAGTGACTACAAGACTGAAGTGGTTACTGTGAAGACCTCAAAGGACATCAGTGATGTGTGAGTGTCGTAGATAGCAATGCTAGACAAATAAAATACTAGAAAAACGACAAATAGTCAGCAAACATTTATTCATGTGTAAATAAAATTGCAAAAAAACTGTTCCCATAGAAAATATTTTTTCATATTGTGGTGATTTTAAAGACATTTCTATGGAAGCCCGTTTCCGCCACTTAAGGGCTGAATATGTACGTTTTCACCACTAGAGGTCGCATTTTCAGGCGAATGTCGATGATGCAATGACGGAGCGTTGAACATTGGGAGATGCCGTTTTCAAAAGCTAATTTCTATCTGTTTAATCACATAGTCACCTGTACATGACTATTATTTGCACAGTGAATAACCAATAAATTATTTTTGCTTACCCGTCTATTAAGAATCTCTGTCCAGTTCGAAGTTTTCACGACGCTCCCTTCATTTCAGAAACGCCACGCCGATATTTGTTCTTGTTTTATTTACAATATCTTCGTGCCTTGGTTTAAGTTTTTTGAGATTGTTAATCATGATCCATGATATTGAAATGCACAATAAATAACTCTCACTTCTGCATTTGTCCCCACGTGTTGCCATAGTATTCATAGGCAGAAGGATTGTGCAGATATCGCGTCATTGATAGGCGACAGTGAACAGGGACGGTTCATTATTTAAATCTGGAATTTCTTTGAATTTACAAATACTACAGAACTTTTGTGGTTGTTGGATATTTTATCACAAAAAGTCACAATAAACTTTTTTATTCAGTGGCGAAAACGTGCTTCTATACATACCTGTGTGCTTTCAAGCTATAAACTATTGTCACCACTCGAAGTGCAGTCTGTGTGATCTGATATGATAATTCAGATAACACTTATGTATATTAACACTGAACCTGTAATTATTTTTGTCTAGACCAACTTCACCTGTCAAGACCACTACAAGGTAAACACAGCTTAACTGTCTAACCAGAAAGAATAAACACTGACTAACCTGGAAAAAAATGTGGATATACCTTTTATTAACCTCTTAATAACCTATTTCATTTTACAGCATCAAGACCTACACCAAGGAGGACGTCTCACCAATTAAAACAACATCCTACAGCACAAAGAGGTGGGCGTCTAAGAGACTGCTCAATTCTTATCGCAAAATATAATGCCGTGCAATGACTTGAACTTGCATTTAGAGACTGAATCGTTGCTCACTGCGCTCGTTTTGTGTCTCTAAAGCGACTACAAGACTGAAGTGGTTACTGTGAAGACCTCAAAGGACATCAGTGAAGTGTGAGTGTTGTAGATCAGTGCATCTCAGCCTAAGGGTCACGACCCATAAATGACTTGTATGTCTGTTTTGACCGTCACAGACAGCAGCTTAATTGCAATACTCCAGGCAACTTCCCTTGTATTCATGCATAAATTGAATTGAAACCACTTTTAAGGTTATGCCACACATTTTGTGGATTACATTTAGTGAACAAAAATAATTATTTTAATGGAATATAAATATATTTTTGATGTTGTTGGGCCAATACAGTTATGTTAATGAATTTTTCTGTGTGCTTTTGAACAAATTATTTGGATATATTGCATTGTGAACTCTTGACGTGCCAATTAAAAATCTCTGTGAACTGATACGATTTCATAATGAGTTTATACTGTTTGTTTTTAATTTGTTCATGTAATAACAATGAACATAATTCATTTCGTCTAGATCAACTTCACCTGTCAAGACCACTACAAGGTAACCCTCTAACCCTAACCAGTAACCACAGAGAGAATTATAGCTGCAGATTGCTGACTAAAACTTAGTTACTAATACCTTTTAATTAACTTCTTAACCTGTTTACAGCATCAAGACCTACACCAAGGAGGATGTTTCACCAATTAAAACAACATCCAACAGCACAAAGAGGTGAAGGATTCACATCACAATTCTAGCGTTTATTGCAAACAAACAGTGAAGACTGAATCGTTGCTCACTGCGCTTGTTTTGTGTCTCTAAAGTGACTACAAGACTGAAGTGGTTACTGTGAAGACCTCAAAGGACATCAGTGAAGTGTGAGTGTTGTAGATCAGTGCTTCTTAATCTCAAGGGTCATGACTGTTCTGATTAATATATATATATATATATATATATAAACATATAATAATGCACTGATAAAATCTCTATATCTTTTGTCAAAATCCTGAGTTGCTTTATAAATGTTATAAATGAATCCCTTGTGACAAAATATACTTGTAATAAAAGAAGATCCTTGAGTATGAACTGAATGTAATGTTTTCAGTTGCAATCTGACTAAATTGTATTGTACATTAAATGCAGTTGAACCACATATTTAAATGTCCTTTGAATTGAAATGACTTTGTTTATGCTAAACTAAACTAAACCATTTACTCGTACAGCATTCAAATACATTTGTAATTAGGAAACTTACTAAAACAAACTACAGTTATAACTTGCATGATAATCAAGACTTTACAGTAAGTGTACTTTAAAGCTAGATGGTTCAGTATTTCAAGAATATTTGTGTCCTGAATCACTGTAATGTGAATCTAACATTTCAATTGCTGATGTTTTATCTGTTTATATTTTTGTTGTATTGACTTAAACCTGTTATAATTTGTTTCTAGACCAACTTCACCTGTCAAGACCACCACGAGGTACAGTAACCCCAGCTTACAGTTGCATAATAACAATAAGGCTGCTCTATTAACCTCATACCGTGTTCAATTCTAGCATCAAGTCCTACACCAAGGAGGATGTTTCACCAGCTAAAACAACTTCGTATTCTCTCCGATCCACGAAGAGGTAAGAACCTGACAGATAATTCCAAGCAGTTCCACACCCATCGATACTTCTCAGACAAAGACCATCCCTGACTCGATGCTTCTCTTCAGCACTGAGGATCAGCTGTTTGATACCCTCATACCTTCGTCAATCCAGTCTGCCAAAACAAAAGCTGACAGCAGGTATGTGGCATTTACATATTTATGAGGTGTGAACCCATTTGTGGCGAGTTTGACATTTGCTTTGGCCTTTAAGTAGTATAACCAGTCTTACGGCTGACAGCACAAAAGCAGGTGTGCATTCATACTCAGAGCGCACCACTTTCCATTAGAGCTTGACTCTCACTGCAGCACTGTTTATTCTATCATGGACTTTTATCGTTCCTACAGTCGCGAGGACGTATCTGTCTCCAAATCCATCAGAACCGTGTATTCAACAAATGAGAGGTAGGAAGGTATTTCTTCTTGAAGCCTCTTTATCTTTACACTTATTGATTTATTGATTTATTATGCATACAGAGATGAGTGGAGTACAGTCACAAGTCCTTCTTACACCAGGACATCATACTCAGAGAGCAGGTTCGGTATCTACTTTAAAACACTACGCTGTTTCTAGTATGACGATTACATTCGACCAGGACTCAGTTACGTCATTTTGTACCACAGGCCCGTTGATTACCTGTCTGACACGCTCACATCAAAAACCACCACCACTGTGTACACATCACCGGAAAGGTATGGATGCCTGTTAAATCATGCTTGATGTGATGTTTAGTGCAGACGTGAAATGGATATCACTTTGTTGCAGGGTAGTAAGTGGGAAGGACATCTGCACCGTCTGCCATAAAAACATGTACACAGATGAAAAGATTGTCCTGGATGATATGAATATCAACTGTCACGCAAGTTGTTTCAAGGTTAGTTTTTTTTAAGCTCTTTAAAAATGTGTAGCAATTGTTTTTATGAACTATTTAATTTCTTCGACATTTTTTGCACTCCGTTCGTTGTATATTGATAACATGCTACACAATCTCTTAAGTCTTGTCCATTATGTGGCATTTTTCTGTCAAATTGAAATTTGTATGGTATTTTTGCAAACATTTCAGAATGCATCAAAAGCTACAAAAAAATAAAATGTTTAGAACTTGTATTTATGGTAATATACATACATTTAGAAAACAATTTACAATAGCTGTGATATGAGCAGTTGGCCACATCCAGCAAAATGAATGGCTCTCTATGGCCCTCTGCTGGTCTTTCCTAAACTATAATGCCTTCAGGTTTATCTCTAACCATCAGATGGCAGAATTTAACACCCAACACCTAGATCAACATCCAGAAACAACTTAAATTAAATTTAGGCCATCATTTAAGTGTTTTTTTTTTTTTTTTTCGTTTTTGCGTGCAAGCTAATAGTGTAGTATCTCAATAAACGCAGGATTAATGTATAGATCAGTAAACAAAACAAAAAGATTTTATTTGTATCACTAAAAAGGTATATATTTTTTAGAATTGTACATAGATCCCATGTGAAACAGGAAACGAGGACCTTATGAGGGTTAAATCAGGATTTATTACGATCATTTTATTTATAACTTTACAATAAAATTAGTCATGGCAAATGATGTGCGATTAGTTTTTGTTTGCATAATATATGTGTGTGTTCTGCATGTATTTATTATTAATATATAAATACCAAATATATATTTAAAATATTTACTATCTATATTTATGTTTATATCATTTATAGGATAAATAAATATTTAATATATAAAAATCTTCTTTTTTCTTTTTTAAATATATATACAAATATATATGTATGTATATATATGT
>JAUYWG010000042.1:3520868-3533502 GCA_034779775.1 Enteromius afrohamiltoni
TATATATGCAAACAAAAACTTTTATTTTGTATGTGATTAATCAAGAGAGCACTAATAATGTGTCTTTTTATATTGTTACTATAATGATCATAATAATCTAAATTGTTAATTAATAAAACTATAATGATTTTCATATTTTAATTTCAATAAAATATAATAATAATAATAATAATAAATGTTTTATTCAAAAATAATTCCAAATGATTTATTTTTATTTAATTTATTTACTTATTATTTCAATGATTTTGTTATGTTTAGTGTGGGGTGTGTAATAATTCTCTGGGACACCTGAAGGCAGGGGACAGTTTGTGGGTGTACCGTCGTGCCATTCACTGTGAAAGCTGCTTTGGTGTCACTAAGGGTAAGACTCACTCTATTTTTCAATAAATTAAATGGTATATCCAATGTTTTCACTAAATAAACAAATATGTTTGTTTTTTTTACAGGAAAATGGCTCCGCTGAAACCACGTTTAATAATAAACAATTGATGTTATGAGAGGCGGAAAATATATTTTCCCATGTCTTTGATTTGGACTCAACCCATTTGAAGTGCATTAAACAGTTTATGGTGGTGGACCTTCTGTCTGATAATAGACTCTGGGGTTTATTAATTGCATTGATTCCCATTCTCCCCAATGATGCGACAAGGCTCTTATCTGATGACCAAAATTATTTTAAAAAAGAATATTTTCCTAATACGTAATAATAAATATTTTCTTTTTTTTTTTTCTTCACGGTTGTTGTGTTATTAAAGCATATATGCATATAATGAGAAAATATCATATTTCTCCTGAGTTTTCATCTGATTGTCTTTTATTGTTCACATCTGGTTAAACATCATTCCAGAGATAAGCTATGCAGTACCTTTCACCTCTGTAGCTATAAATTGAATGTGCCTGTGTTGTAAGTATTTCTAAAGAATTGCAGTCTTTCAGAAATATGCTGTGATCAGATCAAGATCAGACACTTCAACTCGTATCTTGTGACAGGATTTCTAATGGGATGTAAATAAAGAGCTAAAGTTAGCCACTGCAGCATTGCATACTTTAAAATAAAGATGTATCTAGATTTTGATCTACATTTTCTAGATGTAATTTTATCAAAACAAACTAAACTTCATCACAGAATTCTTTAAATTAGTTGCTTGTTTATTCTGCCATTGATTTTCCACAAAAAAAAAATAAAAAAATAAATGCATTTGTTAAAAAAAATTATAAATAAATGGTGTCACTTCCTGGAAGATGATGTGATTTTGTTAGTTTGGGGGATTTTACAAAGACTGACAGAATTGAAGTTGACATTACAGACAAATTGAAATATTCACAAATTACCAATTGAAATGATTTGAAAAATTTAAAAACACCTGAAATATTTCTTAATAAATTATCAATTTTCAGCTGAAAAGTTGAATCCAAGGAATGAACACACACACACACACGGTTTAGGATTTACTTTGAAACTATTTTCCCTTAGAAAACATACAAGTTTGACATAGAAATACTGAAATGTTATTTCAGGTGAATTCAGGTTATTTATTCACAGTATAAAAAAACTAATTTTGTGAAACATTGCAATTTCTATATCAATATATTTTAAATATGTAACACTGTGATGCAAAACTAGGCTTTTTTTTAGCATTATTACTCCAGTCTTCAGTGTCACATGATCCTATAGAAATAAATGATAATTATTAATGATAATAAATGATGATTATTTGAAGAATAGAAAGTTCAAAAGAACAGCACGGAGAATATGTGAAATAGAAATATTTCATAAGACAGTAAATGTCACTTTTAATCAATTTTATGCATCCTTGCAAAATAAAATTATTATTACAAATTATATTGACCTTAATCGAACTTGTATTTCAATGGGAATAGAATAGAATAGAATAGAATAGAATAGAATAGAATAGAATAACAGAGCATGACACTCCAGATGCAAGGCACCATTTTCTTGCCAGTCATGTGAATGGAAAGAAGCTGCATGGGTACAGTGGCTGGTGTTTTTTGCCTGGTAATGTCGTGTGTTGTGTTTTGAACCGAGGGGGAGGAGACAAGAGACACATCAGCATCTGAATGAAGCGTGCAAGCCGTCTGAAAGCACTGCGAGTCTGGGCACACAGGGTAAACAACACCGCCACCATCTTACTACTGTTTATATGCTTTTCTCTTCAATGGACGGACTATTGTTCAACCCGCAGATGATGGCGGACGTCAATGGCAACAGTAAGATAATGAACGCAGAGCTGGAGGTGAAAAAGCTTCAGGAGCTCGTGAGAAAACTGGAGAGGCAAAACGAGCAGCTCAGGACGAGAGCAAACGCCGCGAACAACTGCACCTCCAGCGCCCGTCTTGGCCCAGACACCGGGAATTACTGCCTCTCACCCTCCTATTCTCCATCTTTTGGACTATCGGACGAGCACTATCCGTATTTTCACCCGCAGTCAGTGACTGGTGCTGATGAGGATGATACTGTGCTGGATGAGCTGGAAATATTGGACCTTCATGTTGTTCTTCCCATCGATGGAGACTCTGATTACAGCTGGTACTGATGCTGCATTTTTTGCTCAGTAAACAATGGTGTAATTCTTGCCTAAAAGGGTTTTACTTAAATGCTTGTTCTTTGCCATGCTTAAAATTCAGTTGTCACCATAAGTAGACCATGTGTCCAGGTCCATTGTTAGGTCTGTGAGTGTCTGAACATCACTGATGCAGGGTATCTTATTAGTTGGCATGCTGATATTCCTCATTTGTCTTCTAGAGGCACAGACGCATACATATTTGACTGTTCGCTTATAATCATTTTACACCAGATGGTGAAGAGTATTCAAACCTAAACGTGAGTACTAAACAGAGAAATAAAAACAGCAAATCTGGCCTGTCTTTGTCATGAGATGAAACATTAGTCTTCAATACAAAACTCCAGCAGGTGGACTCAAAAGTCTGAGACCACATTGAAAACAAAGTGAAAACTGGAACAGAAGCTGTAAAATAAATTTCATATTTTTCTATTTCTACTTATTGACTAGTATTTAAAACTAAGTTGTGACACCTTTATACAGATGGCTAGAAATTCTTGCTTCCATTCTTGCACTTATACGTTGTTATGCCTATTTACCTTTTTTGTGGAGCGTAAGTATATTTTAGAAAAACATATTTTGCCTGTTGATTCCCCAGTTTGGGTGCATTACCAGTTTGAATTCTCTGAGGTGTTTATTTCAGCTGTCATTATGAGTTCAAATGTCACATCCATACTGTTGGAATTGCCCGTGCTGGAGGACTTGTGGAGTTCAAGCAACTTAAATGCTGCCAACACTCATGTGTCAATAACTCATGGCAATTCGTAGCTATTTAACGTTTTGCTGAATTAGTGGCTATCATCTAAGTGGCTTTTTTTTTCCGTCTGAATTCATACAGAACTGCCACGTCATAAAGTACTTGGGTTTTTAAAAGAGAGACAAATAGTAGGACATTATTAAACTGGGATGTTATACTTATAGTATAGTTTAAATGACAAAAAAGTTATGTTTGAAAAATGCACATTCACAGAAATGCATAGACATTTGATCAAGTCAAATAAACATTCATAATTAAGATTTAGACTTAGATTTAGATTATTTTTCAGTTAGACCATGTTTCAGACAAATGACTAAAATGTACTTAAATAGTGGTCATACATGCCTTTTTATATTTATAGGCAGTTTTAAACTCTCTTTTAACCAGCTGAACTAATTCAAATGTTACTAGGTTAATGATACAATTCATGGACAGTATAGTAATGAAAGTTTGCAAAAATACAGATTGGGATGTTTTAACCATGTTTTTATGTCACCAGGTTGTACGTGTCTCCAAAAGCAAAGCTGTTTCCTCATCTTCTCCTAAGTCCTCTTCAGTGGTGCAGACATGTGCTGGACAACCCCAGACCAGAGGTGGAGTTAGCCAAACGCTCGTTGTGCTACAAATTAGACCAAGGTACCAACTATCTTTCCCATGAATATAAAGTATGAAATGTGAATGTCTAAAAAATCAATGTTGGTCAATTTTGAGTTTGAGGTCAGGGATTGAGCTTTAGAGCTTTTTTAAAGAAATATTAACCCAAAAGATGCAGCTGTTTTTTTTTAAGCAGAACATATTGCCTCACTTGCTTAGCAATGTGTCCTCTGCAGTGAATGGGTGCCGTCAGAATTAGAGTCCAATAAAAACATCACAATAATCCACATGTCTCCAGTCCATCAGTCAGCATCTTGTGAATTTAAATGCTGCAAGTTTTACAAGAAATAAATCCAGAATGTTTTTTTTACATTTTGCTTTATCCATAATATTGTAAAAATATATGTAGGGAAAAGGTAATCATGTCTGAATGAGGATAGAAATAAACAAAGATCTCAAGTGCAAACAGTTACGAACAAATATATGTTGTTAGAAATATTGTCTTTTTTACTGGAGAAAGTGTTATTCTGGATTATGGACTGATAATCTGACCAGAAGCAGTGGTTTAAAGTTAAAAACTTGATGATCTTGATAATGAATTTGTCCTACAAACATGCAGCTTTTTACTTCACAAGACAGTAATTGATATTCCTGAGTGTTGTAGATTACTTGCAGACCAGCTGTTTGAACGCTCATTCTGACGGCACCCATTGACTGCAAGTAATTTCTTCAAATCCGTTCAGATAAAAAGCATCTTGGATGGTGTGAGGGTGTTTTTTTAGTGAACTATTTCTTTAATGGAACATAGATATAATATACATATATTAAAATTGGCATAACAAAGTGTATATAACTTCATATATAACTAAACATGACACTGGAGCAAAACCAGTCATAAGTAGCACAGGTATATTTGTAGCAATAGCCAAAAATACATTGTATGGGTCAAAATGATTGATTAGTCTTTTATGCCAAAAATCATTAGGATATTAAGTAAAGATCATTTTCCATGACTATATTTTGTAAATTACCTGCCGTAAATATATCTAAATATAACTGTATTTTGGATTAGTAATATGCATTGCTAAGAACTTCGTTTGGACAACTTTAAAGATGATTTTCTCAGTATTTAGATTTTTCGGCACCCTCAGATTCCTGATATTCAAATGGCTGTATCTTGGCCAAATATAACAACCATACATCAGTTAAAAGTTTGTTTATTCAGACTCCATGATGTATAAAAAATGATCACTGCAGTGTCTTGGCAACTAAAAGGTGAACAGATAACCTACATTTTCTGTACTTGTGCAGTTCAGTAGTGCTGCTGGAGGGGATGGTATCCATAGAAACAGCGCCTATATAAATCAGCCTGCAGAATCAGCACTACCTAACACAGATATATTGGAGACTGTTCTGGGGACATGGCGAAATGTTTTTGTATCAGTCCATACATAAATGATGTATGAGGCACACATATACAGAGATGTGTGTTGTGGAGTTGCGGGTGCTCTGAAAGGCTTTTGAAAGGCCAGATTCAGCGAGCTTGGCTCTCCGTAAACGGGGTCATGAATACATCTTTGTTCCAGCAGCCTCTGAAAACCTTTGTTTTTCTGGGTAGCCGTGAATGCTTGTTTTTATGCGATCTTGGAAAGGCTAATTGTTAAGGTACGCATAAGTACTGTGGTCAGCTTGACTACCAATAACTCATTCAACCCAGTTTCACTCTTTTAAAGGAATACTTTGACCCAAAATGATTACCGCAGAACACAAAAGGAGAAATTGAGAAGAATGTCCTAGTTACTGTTTTCCAAAATGGTCAGAAATAGCTTTAATTGTGTAAATGTATTTTTTTATATATTTGATAAAAAATGCAGAAACTTTATTTGTTTACTTACTCTCTCATTCACAATAGTACACTAACCATGCTATTAACTAGTGCTGTCAAACGATTCATTCTGATTAATCGCATCCAATATTTCTACATAATATACAGTATGTGTGTGTATTTTTTTATTTATTTTGGATGTATAAATACACACACATACAGTACATATTTTAAATATATATATATATATATACATTTATATTCTTAATATTATATATACATTTATTTAAAATATAAACACAACTTATTAAATATATAGTGCATGTGTTTGTATTTACATATACATAATAAATGTACACAGTACACACACACATATAGCATGCTAACAAAAAAACGGATGCGATTTATCGTGATGAATAATTCGACAGCAGTACTGTTAACATATTAATGTTGCTGTTTATCATGTTTATTTATTGATCGCTCTTCTCTTTTCCCATTAGCCAAAAGATGGAGAGGCGTCCTCTCTTCAAGTGTTCTTTACAGTCCTGTAGATGAACTTTCTTCTTTAAGCAGCTGTTCTAAACCCTATACTAAACCTGCACTAACTGAGCAAACAGGTAACGCTTGCGCCTCACTCATCCTAACTCAACACCAGAAACAATTTCTCATTAGATGCTTACTCTAACCGCTAATAGAGGCTCTGTACTCTGTGATTGATAAATGGCTCAGTTTGTACGGTGTATTATACTGGCCTTATACTCGCATAGCTTACCGTTAAAAAGAGTACTTATTACAGAAATGATATACATTAAAAGTGAACTGAATGTAATGATTATCTATGAAAGTATATAGTTTTAATATGGAATGCAGTTGTACGTCCTTGTCATACATTATAGACCGGTTTCACAAACGTGGTTTAACTTAAACCAGGACTAGGCCTTACTTAAATTAAGAATTTTAACTCCTTACCCTAACCATATAGTGAGTACTAGAGCTGTCATCTCGATCATCTCACTTGTAATCTCGATTAATCATATCTAAAAGTTTTTTATTTAAATAATGCATGCGTGTGTAATGTGTGTTTTTATTATGCATATGTAAATGCACACACACATGCATGTATGTGATTAAGAAAATATGTTTATATATTTAAAATATATATAAATTAAATTAATATAAATATATGCATGGAAATATTTGCAGAATATGTACTGTATGTATGTGTATTTATTCATAATAAATATATACAGTATACACTTATTTTGGATGCGATTAATCGCTTGACAGTACATGCATTTAATCAATATTACTCACTCAGTACTTACATTGTAACAAGGACACCTTAAAATGAAGTGTAACCATTTTTTATTGAAATGCATATATATCATATATTTAAATGTATTTGTAATAATAGAGTTGTATTTAATAATAGAGTACATTTAAAACATATTAAAAATGTAAATGTTCTATTAAATGACACTTTCCATGTGTTTTGGTAAAATATGCTTTTAAAACAATAATATAAAATGTATTTTAAAGCAACACTTTTAACTTTATTATATTATTTATTTTTATTTATAACATTATTACGAAGTGCACTTTTTAAAGGTGCACTTAAGTGTGTTAAGAAAAAGTCATTAAAATATATTGTCTTTAAGTACACTTAAGTGGCCTTTTATTAAGTTGCATGTAAAGTTTTTTTTTAAATACTTTTAAAATCTGAAGTATACTATAGCTGCAATATTTAACACACTTAAGTGTCCTTATGTGTAATACAGAACTATTATTAAGTTTTAATTGAAATATACTGGTAAGCTAGGTAGTTGAGAGATAGCAGCCAGAACAGCTAAGAAGGAACATTGATTATTTTTTTCCCCGGGCATCAGGTATCATTTCCGCATTTTTTAAGCCATGAGAAATGTGAGACATCACTGATGAGTTGTGATGACCTCATGGTGTCTGGAAGTGTCCGTTGCGGCATATGTTACACAAGACAAAGATTTGCTTGTGATACGTAGTCACAGAAAGTCTGCATATGGTCCTGGTTGGATTATAGATTTATGCACGTCCTGATTTTGCCAAGTACAACATATTTTGTTGATCCTGGAAAAACATGCACCACGTAGCCTAACCCTTGACCATATCTCCACACCTAAACCTAAACTTATCCATGGGTAATGCCTAAAATCAGAGGAAATGATAGACTGACACTGATGTGCAAGCACCAAACATTGATTGTGAGCCTCAACTTCACAAAAACTGTTTCTTTAAATCTGATTGGCTAATCACAATGTTGTCCCAGGCTCAACGAAGATGTTGACCCAGGGACATGTTGCACTTGGTGAAATCAGGTTAGCGATATATTTATATGCATTAGATGAGTAGATCTCAACTGGGTTTGCCTCAGGACACAAATTTTACAGGGAACAGCAAATGACAAAGAATTTCTTTAGTACACAAAACCGAATATAATGTCTTTGTATTGTTTAGAAAGGTGATTTTTACTCTATACCATATTTTGATTCATGTATCATCTCTCTCTTGAAGCAGATCCACCTTCACCAAACCATCAGAAAACTCTCGCGGGGAGAAACTGCTTAAGTCTAACCGAAAGATCTCCCACATTCCTCTATCATACGGCTACACAAAGTAAGTTACACCAAGACCTCCCATCATGCAAACCCTCATTCAAACCCTACATTTTGATTTACTATTAAGCAAAAATATTTATTTACCCAATCTGTATTCTGCACATCAACGCTGCGTGATGCAAAACTGTTTAAACATTTGTTTTTCCCATTTGCCATTAAACTGAAGAAAATAGGACAATCAATTGAAAATAGATTTGAAATAAGTTTTTTCAGTCTGTGCTATATATGTGTGAGATGGAGTTCTCCATGTCTCTTTCAGGTAATAGCCATCGTCAAAGGCCTCTCAGTCCTCAGTCGTCCGTAGACAGTGAGCTCAGTGTCTCTGAGCTGGAGGACGACTCCATCTCTATGAGCTATAAGCTTCAGGACATGACTGATGTGGAGGTCATGGCCCGACTGCAGGAGGAGAGTACGTCTGCTTTAGTGCATCACATCACCCTCATGTCATTTCAAGCCTGCGTGATTTTTTTCTGTGGAACATAAACAGTTCAGTTCCCATAAACTGACATTATAATTAAAGCGTTGAAAGAGCCCTGGTGGCTTTAGGAAAACAGGGAACTGTCAGGAATATGCATTTAAAGCTGTAAATATAGGAGGAATATGTCATTCACATGTGCCAAACTTTCTGCTTTCTGCTGGAAGCACTCTGACTATAACTGGATATTGACATGTAGATGTCTTCAGGCCAAAACATTTATCCAACATTTGAAGTTTGGCGCAGTTTCAGTTAATGTAAACAGGTGGCAACACTGTTCCAGTTCAACACAAATCTTAGAGTGTGTTCAGCGCATTTACAGAGAGCTATCCTGGAAGGAGAGTAGCCCAGCTGTGCACAAAGTAGGGCATTTCCAAATTTGCAAGGATAGTCTGGCACTTCGATGAGATTTATAAAAATCCACACATTTTTTTGAGCTTGAGGAGCAACAATAATGTGCAGTATGTGCAAAAACAATGTGTTTTTTGAACGTTAAAGGGATAGTTCACCTAAAAATAAAAATTTGATGTTTATCTGCTTACCCCAAGGGCATCCAAGATGTAGGTGACTTTGGTTCTTCAGTAGAGCACAAACTATTTTTAACTCAAACCGTTGCAGTCTGTCAGTCATATAATGGAAGTCAATGGGTATATACGCATATATACACATAGATATAGAAGTAGATCCTCACGTATTGCGGCCCATACAAACAGTCACTAATGAAGCATCTGTGTATAGATATCTATGTGCCAGCATCACATGCCAGATCTTGTGAATGAGATGAGCAGAGTCAGAGATTGTGGTGTATAAGACTTTAAAAAAATTATAAATACTGTTCAGTTTTTTGCACAGACTGATCATTTCGTATCTTAACACCTCAATGTATCGCCATGAGCCGTAGGGTTTAATTTGGCTTCGTCTGTGTATGTTTTTTTTTCTGACTCTCAAAGCTTTGGAACGTTTGGTACCCTTTGACTTCCATTATATGACAGACTGCAAAGGTTTGAGGTAAAAATCTTAGTTTGTGTTCTACTGAAGAAACAAAGTCACCTACATCTTGGATGCCCTGGGGGTAAGCAAACATCACATTTTAATCTTTGGGTAAACTACCATAAGCACATTACATTACACCAAATACACAAAATAATGTGCTTTTAGCAACATCATATGACCCCTTTAATGAAAATGTAAAATCTTCGCAATTTAGCATCTCAAAGGGCTTTAGATTACACTGTCTATATTTGGTGTTGATCAGAATAAATCTCTAGAAGGAGGTGTTTAAATACAAGGCCTGAAAATGGTAAAAACAGCACAAAATTTGCAGAGAAAACTCAGAATAACAGACCTGTTGGGTTTCATAATTTGTTCTGGGAGACGTTTTTGTAAGTATTATGTTACACGTGTCTACCAAATTTCTTAACGTATATGTGTCGTAAGTGTTCATTTTCCTAAATTGAGATTTATACATGATCTGAAAGCTGAATAAATAAGCTTCCCATTGATGTATATGCAATATTTGACAGAGAGAAATCTGGAATCTGAGGGTACAGAAAAATCTAAATGCTGAGAAAATCACCTTTAAAGTTCTCGCATGAAGATCTAATCAATGCATATTACTAATCAAAAATTAAGTTTTTTGAAAAAATTAAGAAATTGACTAAATATCTTCATGGAACATGATCTTTACTTACTATCCTAAGGATTTTTGGCCAAAAGAAAATATATAAATTTGACCCATACAATGTATTTTTGGCTATTACCCCAGTGTCCTAAGACTCACATATGTGAAACACGGCTCTTCATTTACATTTTATAGGCAGTGATATTAAACCGTTTTGCCACACCCACTTCTGAAACCATTTCCAGAAAGTATGGCAGATCATTTTGAAGTAGAAAAGAAACTATTTTAGCAGGGTCCAATTACAATAATAATGGACGTCAATGGGAACTGAGACTGTTAGGTTACCAACATTCTTTAAAAGTATAAATGGTTGCAGAAGTAGTATTTTGTACTCAGGATGCTTTGTGTTTAGGTCTACGGCAAGAGTACGCAAGCACTGCTGCCACAGCCACGCACCGCAGTGCCAGTTTTTCGGTACACCCAGGCTCCCGCATGAGCTTGAGGAGTGAGGCCGAGCTGGAGGAGGAGGAGGGTTATGATCAGCTGTCCGCTCCGCAGCCGCGGCTCTTCCGGACGTCCTCCATGCAGCGCAGCACGTCCCACTCACAGAGCCTCTCCAGCATGAGAGAGTGCCGGCGCAGCCCCTCCACGCCTCAGTACCTCAGCAGCCTGTCCTTCCAGCAGCTACACACGCCCAGCCACAGCCCCAGCAATGCTACAGACACCCAGAGCTACAGAGCCAACGCAGGTCAGACCACACACGCTCTTATCACAGTGGTACTGGATGCCCTGCAAAGTTGTTCGCTAGAATAGATATTTGATTGGCGCCATCTTGTGTCTGGAAACCAATCTGAAGTTATAGCTTTGGAGCTCTTTAGAGTTAGTTGTAATAAAACAGGCCGATGCATTCAGAATACTAATAATTACATTTAATTGACGTTTTTTTTTTTTTTCAGATAAGCTACGGAGGAGCATGCCAAACCTAATTCGAGCTCCCAGCATTCCCAGCGTCATCAGTGTGCCTAATGTTCCTTCTCCAACCGGTCACGTAGCCACACCGTCCTCATCTTTGTCATTACTCCGAAACAGCCAGAGTTTTGATTCCCACAGTGGTCTGACCAAGATACAGTCTGCAAGTAAGTCCAAACATTACAGATGATCTTAGTAGCTGATTTTTCATGAACCTCGGGTCAAATTGTATTGCTCTCTGTTCAACCTCAGTTCCCTCTCCGGGCCAGTTACAGCAGCGAGTTCAGAGCGTGGGCAACTTCTCAACACGGCCTCCTCTGAAAGCCACAGCCTACGTGAGCCCTACCATCCAGAGTGCCACCACAATGCCTTCCTCTGTTAGTCTCAACTCTATCCCCAGCAGCAGCAGCATCCCTCTCCCCAGCAAACCCAGCGCCCCCTCCTCCAGTCGCAGTGCTCTACCTCGGCCTGCTTCCTTTGTTGGGACAAGTGGGGCCTCCCGCAGTAAAATTGCCCAGCCTATGCGCAGGTAATCGTTCACAGTTCTTCCTGCTCTACTGTACATTCTCTTATGGGCTTCTCATCCCTGTACTGTTTGCTTTTTATAACATTATAGACGTTTCAGAGGACAAGTGTTTTATTGTCAATTTACTGTTAATTACCAAATTATATAATTACACATTCACTGAAGCAAATGCAGTACAGAAAAATGAATTATTGTTGGCTGCAAAGTAATGTTAGGTTTAATATATGGACATAAAACAAACCATATATTCACTTGAAGACACATTTTGTAATTCAATAATTGGGTTATCTGCAAAAACAACTAGGTTTAGAAGCTTTTCTCTGCAAAATATTGCAATTGTAGTTTCTTTTTCATTACTTAAACAGTAATTAATTCAATTAACATTTGACAGCCCTAAGAATACTGAAAGAAATGATTGATTCTCTGAACTCCCACGTGGATATAATATATAACAATTATAATTATATACAAGTGGATTTAATAATTCAGTAACATGCAGTTTATTCATTTTTATTTTATTTTATTTTTTTAAGAGATTAATACTTTTATTAAGGATGCATTCATAAAAAGTGACAGAGTAAAGTTATTTATAATGTTTTAAAAGATTTCTATTTCAAATAAATACTGTTGTTAT
>JAUYWG010000042.1:3537044-3551469 GCA_034779775.1 Enteromius afrohamiltoni
TCACCCTTTCACCATCAAAGTTTCAATAAAAACCCTCAAATTTCTCCCCAGTCTCCTCCTCCTTGTTCTGAGCGTTACAATAAAGTGTTTGTGTACATATTTTTAATTAAATGTATTTTTAAACTATGGTTCCTTGGAGAACCTTTAACATCCGTGGAACTTTCGATACACATTTTTAGAAGTCTATTAATTCATAAAAAAAGTGTTATTTTAGGAACTCTTCACAATTTTTACATTAAATCATATAATAATGCCAAGCAACATTAAGTTGCTGCAGTTTGGAGTTGTAAGTAAGAAATCATAACAATAAACACACGCTGTAAAGCTGGGGTTAATATTATTATGATGCATATTAAAATGCATTTGATCCTCCTCTATTATATTTTTAACACCACCAAGTTCACCAAAAGACATAAAGAGGAAGCATTACATAATAAGATTTTTAGTTGTTTTGTTTTTCCGGTGTGCTTAAAGCATTAAAACGTGTGCCTGTGTCAGGACACCTAAGGCCCTCAGCATCTGCACGCCTGCAGGGATGGGCGTACTGTGACCTTGTCTTATTACTGCCCACCTCAGTGGAGTGAGTAACAGCCATGTGCAGAGCTGGTTCTTCTCAAACAAAAGAGACAGATGCTCAGTCTTTCCTCTAGATTCACCTCTGCCACTTCTCCAGATACGCCACTTGCCCTGTTCTGACTTGCCCAGATTTATGAGTCGTATGGCAATGTTTTCCGACGCTGCATATACACAGGTGGGCAGAAGATTATCAATAGAGTACTAAACCCAAAAGAACAGTTTGAGAAAAGATGCCGTAAAAGGCCGTTATAAGGAAATAAACACTATGCACGGTGCAGGTGTAAGATTTCGAAGAATAAGACATAAACAAATATCAAAGTCAACATTACGGCATGCTGTCTCCATTTTCTTCCCTGTATATTTCAACTGCCGCATTCAGCAGAGTAATTTTCAGCATTGGCGCCACAGTAACAGTTTCGAATGATGTAAAAATGTCTCTGTCGATCACATGATGCTGTGATCTGCGCAACATGACCTGCAGGCATGCAGAACGGAGTCCAGGGATAAACGTGGGCACAGTGTTTCTTAATACTAAAGTTACTCCAGGACAGGACATGCAGACTTGATAGTACATGCTGCTTCAATAAATAAGGAGCTGCTTACGTTATATTTACTCTCTGGTCAATGAACAGGGCACGGCAGCACCAGCTTTGTGTTTCTTTTAAATATCAGGAACTGTAACATATTTCCACACGTCCTTGATACTTTGAAGAGCTAGATAGAAACTTTAATCATATTATGGTCATTTCTATTTAAAATCAACATGAAATTAAAACTGGTCTAGTCTGTTTTCCTAATGCACAAATCATATTAATAGTTAAATTAATAAAGTAAAACAAATCTCCACTGGTCTTAGCCAAGGTAATATGCCGTATTTAATGTTTTGTGCAAGAAATTGAGGCTGAGGGATAGATGCACAGTGTTCAGTTGGCCATTCTGATCATTTGTCTTCAGTTTAAAATCTGCATAATGGGCATCTAATCAAAATAAACCCAATTCTGGCATTGTAAAGCATCATTGTGTAAGTTCACAAATATTCCAGACTTCAGGTTCTGCATAATTACACACTAACGAGTCTCGTTATACACCCTGTCACTGTACACACATTGTATGAAAGAGCTTTGTTCAGTGCCCTGTTTAGCTTTCCAAAATATTTGCTCTCAGTTTACAATGGTGCATACTAGGAATTGTTTGCATGTGCAATATGTGCATGCTTTTCTTGTTCCACATTTAAACCGAGTACTGGAATTATGAGGGGAGGTGAAAAGGAAAAAAATGAGGAAAACTGAGGAAAAAAAGCTCAGTCGACTTGTTCTTCCAGGTTAAAGGTCATGACCCTGAAGCGGGTCAGTGATGTCAGAGATCTCCTGCAGGAATGCACACGAGCAGAGGGAGTGTGTGCCCTGAACGACAGCAGCAGAGATACTATCAGAAACACAGGCTGCCTGTAGACGCCGTCTCTATACATCAGTGTCTTGTTAAAATATGACTTGTTATGGAACAATCTGGCATAATGCATAATTTACGGTCTCCTCGGAGAAAGGCAATAATTTAGGGGAAAATGGTGGTGGTGACTGTGGGAACATCGGTTAATTTAATTTACAGATATCAATTCAGCGTAAAAAGCCATCAGGACAGTACTGTATCTTCTATGGGGAAAATGACTTCCACAGAATGTGTTACTGTGAAGCGAAAAAACTAAAAAACAAGCCAAACGAAGAAACACACATACTGTAGAAACAAAGTTTTGACACAAACGTTTCTACTTTTTTAACTTTAGTGTTGTTGGATCCCTCGGGGGTCAAACAAACAAAGCAACGGCAACAAAAACAAAATAAGACGTATTTAAGATCCAAGATTTAGAAACAAAACATTTGCTAAAGCGTACATTTCAAAACGTGTCTCTAGTTTACAGTATTCGTATTATGGTGAAAACAAACAAGCACACAAACATATAAACACCCAAATATAAATATAAACAAACAACCCCCCACCCCCAAACAACATCTAAACAAACAAAAGATGCTTTTAAGATCTTCCACAGAAAAACAAACAAAAAAATACATTTTAACAGAAAGAAACACAAACAAACGAAAAATACATCTGGGGCCTGCTTCATAAAACAAGTTTACCAAATATTTAATTCAGTTTGTCTAATTTATTGTCAGTTGATTTGATTCAAAATAAGTCAGACTGACTGAAATAAGACTTATTTGGTAAACCTGTTTTATGAAACAGGCACAAAGTCTAGTGTCTTCTACAAAAGAACAAATAAACTAAAAACAAATACATTTCTATTGTTTAATCTAGTTTATATTGTTTGATTTTTACAAAAAAAAAAATGTTTTAACAAATAACTTGACTCTAACAGTTAACAAACAAAACAGAAGAAACAAAGGAATGAGAAAAAAAATAAAACAAAATGTTTATAACAAAACGAGAACAAATTATTTTGTTTAAACCTCTGACTGGAGCGTACTGTAGTTCATTGCCGGGTCTCCCGGGGGAATTCTATAGCACAAATCAAATGCTAAGCGCCTATTCATTTGCATCAGGCAGCAGTGAAAGGCCAGTATGCAGCTGTGGACGGAGCCTGGACTCCGTGCTGGGAAAATGAGAGGTGTGGGTCAGCGTGGGCCAGCTGGACACAGACACACACCCACAGGAACTGAACATCCTGCTAAACTAATCATGCTGTAGAGTCTAAACACACAGCGTCACACCCATCTGACATAATCCAGTGACGAAAGATCACAAGAATGATGAGAAGAGCAGGAATGTAAAAATACACTGTCAACACAAACTACAGCAGCTTTACATGGACACTTCACTCATTTACTCACCCTCGTGTCCATCCAAACTTGACAACCTTCTTTCCATGGGGGCAAATGAGAAATTCTGAAGAATCCGCTGTTTGACAAAAATAAAGAAAAAAACGTATAAAAAGTAAATAATGACATGATTTTCATTTTTGTGACAGAACAAACTGAGAAACACAAGGCTGACTGAATGTTGCTATGATTTATAAACCAAGCTAGACTCAGTCTAAGACATCTGGACGTGTTTGCATCCCATGTGACACCGGTGCTTGTGGAAGCTGCAGTGATTTGGCAGAGTAAAGCAGCAGTTGAGGGTGAATCGCAGGGCTGGAATCTGCTTCCCCTCTCCAGCAGAAACAAAAGAGATGGTGATCCGGTGTCCAGTCTTATCCCTCATGCCCCATAGCCTCACACTGAAGCCCTGGCACCTTGTTGGTCTTGATGGATGAGGTCCGTTAGACCCTGAATATTCATATTCCTCCCCATGAGGGCGAACAGGACAGATTCAATCTTCAGACCGAGGGGAACTGCATTCCTGCATGGACTTGGTTCAGAGAAATAATGGATGACACAGTTCAAATGACGCATACTAGCACACAAACTCAGCACTCATTAGTTTGAATGAAATACTTGTGCAACAAGCTATGAGAAACTGTGCTATGTTGACCCATTGTGACATGAAAAGCCTATTTTTAAGTCTTAATTGCAGTCTACTGCTGGTAGTTTCTGATGGAGTAATTAATGACAGCCCTCTGTTGAAGCTCACCTGATGAACACCTGTGGTCGTTCAAAGGCCTCCCAAGATCCTAAAACAGCACAGATCCCCTTACACACACACACACTCAAAGAGAGAGAGCAGCAGCAGCAGACTGCTGTAATCCTGACCCAATAGCCATGACAGATACAGTCAGTGCTGACACATCTCCCCTATGCCCAGACACCTGGCCTCCCGTACTTTCTCGTGGAAATCCCCTCACATGACCCTTTCTCAAGAATCCCTTATTGTCCGGTAATGGAAAATGAGATAACAGCTGACAGACTGTTAAATTTACGCATGCCCCAAACTTGCCAAAATTCTGGGAAATTTTTCTGGGAAACGCAGCTCTTTTCCATTTAACAAATAGTTAATAGTGAAAGTGGTAGCATAAAAGCAGTGCCTAATTTTAACCCATGTTATATGATAGCTCTGTGCGAGGAAAATAGTGAAATTGTAAAAACTCAATTATCAGTAAAAAATCTTTGCATTCTCACTTTTGAGAGTGGAAATGAAACTGTAGAGGAGTACAATGTACAAATCAAGAAACATAACTATAAGGAAAAATATCACTGTTTATCCACTGATAAAAACATTGAGAACCCATCATTTAAAGAGTCTGAAATATTCACACATTAAAAAATAAATACAACCACACGTTGTCAATCACGTTTAGCCACTGTCTCCGAAACATTTGTCCGTCATCAAAATTTTAGATCAGGTTTGCAGATTTTCTGCATTTTCACAGCTTTATCAAGCATTTTGATTGAAGGATGACGGATATGAAAAAGAGCATACATTGAACCGTGCAAAAATTTGAACTCTGTGTTCAAGGACCATTAGCATTTAAAGTTGCAGACGCTAATATGTGCTTACAATAAACAACATTATCATACGTTGGTGTGGATGCTAATATATTTAACATTATAGTTATCTTTAAACAGTTAACTTAATTACTTTACAGTAATATTAAAGGACACCTATTATGCCCATTTTACAAGATGTATTAAAAACCTAATTTCTGTCAAATACATGTTTTTTGTTAAAGCATGTTTACAAAAACACAATGGCTTATGTCAGGGAAAGCGTGTTTATATTATTGCATGCTTATATTAAATCTGTTTATTAAGTGACACCAGTGTCTACTCTGTTAATCTGACTCAAACAAGAAAATCTAATTTTGATGTTTGTATCTCATAGCCAGCTCCATAGGGCTTTTCTGACATAAAAAAAGTGATGTAAAACTCTCTTGGGAGTCTAAAATGGCTTTTTTCTATCACATGTGCGTTTGTTGATGTTGGTTAGGTTTAAGATTTAATGTAAGTCATGTGTTATTTTCAAACATCAGGATTTTTGTTTAGCACCAATCAGCAGAAATGACCTGAAGCACATACAAAATATAAAACACAGATTCACCTTCATCTGAACTGACATTTTCCCCAAGTGTAGTGTGCAAGAAGAAACACTATTTTGCAGAAATGTCCCCACACGCAAATTTTTTCTGATGAGCCAGATATGGAGTAGACAGACACCATTTTAAGTGGCTGAAAGCATAATCAAATTCCGCCTCAGATCCCATGTGCTAATTAGCTGCTTCCTATTTTCCATCCCTCTGTCCAGTATCAGGAAGCTTGTTAGCACAGGCACACATGCGAGTCAGACTAACCTCATCAAATACTGCCAAACAAAGGGAACAAACACGCTTGCACACGTCCGTTTGTGTAGGTGTTTATTAGCACACTCCCATTTAGTGTGTGTGTGTGCATTAGTAGCTTTAAATAGAGGACGATGTTCATGCAGAGGTCACATTCCTCCAGGCATGAGCGTGTGATGAGTTTGATCATTGCACAACTACTGTATGAAACTCTGCGATTACAAATCCAGCACAGATCAGTCCACACCTCCTCCCTTTAATACTACATAAAAAACAGCGCCTGAAGGAAACCAACATAACATAGACTACATTCATGAAGCCAATCTATTGTAGTTGTGCTTCAAATGACTGTGTTCAGCTGGGAAAATGACAGGACGTAGAGACTGACATCACAAATGTTGTTACCACGCAGATTAAAGGTGCTTGTTTGAGGTGCAGGTGGGTGTTTTGACATCTGCTTGAGGAGAAAGAAATGATCGTGTTATTGCCTGAATAGAGGAAATAAACATTTACCTGCAGACGTCTAGATACTTTTAACTTTTCTTTGTTTCAAGCACTAGGTCAAATGACACAATCAAGGCTCCTGGAGGTGAATTTCCATCTGTCATTACACCTGCAGAACACAGCAGTCAATGGATGGGAAAAAAACCGATAATAACGATTAATAACGATGTTTCTATCAGCTTTAGCACTGATGGTTCAGGATGAGGGTATTTGTGACCCTGGACCACAAAACCAGTCATGAGGGACAATTTGAGATTTATACATCTTCTGAAAGATGAATAAATAAGCTTTTTGTAGACGTACTGTATAGCTTGTTAGGATAGGACAATAATATGCTGAAATACAACAATTCAAAATAATAATAATAATAAAATAAATATTGAGAAAGTCACCTTTATAGTTGTCCAAATGAATTCCTTAGCAATGCATACTACTAATCTAAATCTGATCGAAAATGATCTAATTTATCTAGATCCGTTGTCTTAAAGCCAATATTTTTGGTGTCATGGGACACTTCCTGTGAGAACAGCCCCTGACACACACTCTTTATTGTTCATTTAATCTGTTAACATGTATTCATTACACCATTCTACATCTGAAACAGGCCAAAGAAAAATCTAAAGATACGAGGAAGACAATATTACACGTTCAGCTCAGATTAACAAGTCAAAGTCAGACTTAAATTACGACCTTCAATGGCTGTAATTGCTTTTACGAGACGTGTTGGCGCTTACCAAACACAATCAATCCTGATGAGTAGTAAACGAGGCCTGTGGCTGAATGTGCAATGATTCATTTATTCACTTACGCTGGAGTCTTGGCACACTATTTCAGTGTGGTGATGTTGTACATAGGCAATAAATGGGAATATGCCTACTTTGTTCTGCACTTCAAGGCACAGCGGATCTGTTTGGGCTCTGCTCCAAAAACTAGTGAACTGCTTTGCTGTTTAAAGGCTTCATATGCATCCTAACTAATATTAAACTCTGAAGTGATGCTCTGCATTGGCAGAAGCTCATACAAAAGGTGCTCCTTGCACAAAGGCTCAACCCATAATTCATTTAAAAGGAGTTTGGTGTCAGCATGATGCTAAGCTAATGGCATGATAATCAAATAAGCATAACCCCACATGGAAAAATACTATATTGGTTTTATACCTTACTAAAGGAAAGTACATGAATTAATTTGAATTAAAATGTAATTTTATAGTTCCTGTGGTAATGTATAGTAAATATAGTAATATAAACAAATTACTTTATATTCTATACCCAAATATATACTATATAGGTAAGGTATATATGCTAAAATTATAGTATACTACAATACACTACAGTTTACTCAAGTATACTAAAATATTTTATCAGGTCACTATAGTATGCTGTAACATTCATTAACTATATGTATCATAGACTTCACTAGTATGGTTCAAAAACACTATGGTATTTACTATAAATGACTATAATATTTTATCATGTGGGATGCAGTAAAATAGTCAATTTTGAATTGACCTCAGAATTGCTTTTTGAATAACATTTGTTATTTTATAGACTGCAGCACAACTGACACATTTAAGGCCCAGAAAGGCAATGAAGACATTGATAAAATAGTCCATGTGACATCAGTAGTTCAATTGTAATGTTTTGAAGCAACAATACTTTTCGTGCACAGAGACAACAAAAACGACAACTTCATTCAACAATTCTTCTCTTTCGTGTAAGTGTTTGAAATCACATGGACTATTTTAATGATGTCTTTGCTACCTTTCTGGGTCTCCTAAGTGTCAGTTGTGTTGATGTCTATGGAAGCTTAGAAAACAGATATCTTAATTTGTGTTTTTATGATGAAAGAAGGTATTACGGGTTTGGGTGAATAATTAATTATGGAATTCACATCAAAACTGAAGCATGCTTTCGAGTTTAGGTTGGCAGAAGAAGAGGGTTTTCAGTAGAAACATGCAGTAGAACATTCCTGCTACCTGCTGGCTTTCCAAAGTTCAACTCATCACACAGGCCAGATTCTATAAATTACAGTCCCACTTTCTCCTCGGCAACATCTCAGGAGTGTGGCGTAACTGGAGCCAGGAGCTGGATTCCTCGGCTCAGTGTGAGGGGCAGGGTGGCAGGCCAGGCGTCAGCGGGTCCAGTGGACAGGAAGGGGAAAAAAAAGTGTTGACATAGATGGAGCACTTGGAAATCAAGCATCTCAGAGGAGTTTGAGCAAGCAGTGAAAAAGCACACGCAGTCAGGTGGACGACATTCCACTCTCAACGCTGCTAAGATGGGCCCAGTACAGAGCAGAGGTCAGGACAGGAAGTCCAGGAAAAACGTCTCCCTCAAGCTGACTCACAAACACAGGATGCACAGAAGGCTATACTTTTCAGCAGTAAAAATACCCTCATCTTTGTGTGCTGCTGAAAAAGCAACTTTATCTGTTCTTTTGACCCGCTGTTTTTCCTTTTGAGTTCCTCACAGTTCTGCATCAGTCGAGCCGAGTGTCAGATCTGTCAAGAGATCACAAATACATTTTCATTTGCGCTAATTTGGTTAAAGGAACGAGGCTGAGGAATGCGGTGTGGAATTGCACTTGAGGTTCTGGTTTCTCAGGATGGAAAGAGATTTATGAGGAAGTCTTGGGTGATGGGGTGGCGGCGGTGTGCGGCTCACTCTCTCGCTTTTCTCCTCCGTCTCCGTAAGTTACAGGATGTGTGCACTTTACAATGATGTGTTTAGAAGACACTGGAAAAATCCCAACAAACTTGACGAAAGAGTGCCAACTCTTACACAACACAAGGCTCTTGAAAACAAAACAGGGTGCACGCAGACACGCCTCATGTTCTAATAATACACTCTGAACCACTAGAGCTGGGCAATAAATATATATTTGATACGTACAATATTTCCAAGGATGTGTTAGTGGTATATAAAATCAAGCAACTTTGTTGTGAATAATAATTTGTACATGTTTTGTAGCATATAATAACAATTGTAATAATGTAAATTGAATATTGCATTAATGTATTTACCTTGAGTTCAAATTTAGTTCTAATGCAAAATATTTTTAATCTGTGGCAATTTATATAATTTCAAAACAAATTGAGCAAAACACATTTTGAGATATGCTGAATATAGTCAAAATGCATTAATATCCACGTGGTTATATCCCCCAGCACTATTAAACACACAATCAAATCAATGCTATTAACATGGCCTGGATCAATGTTTAGGCATATGTGTTATGGCTCACAGAATATGTTAAAACAGTCACAGAATTACTATGGATTTGTGTGAAGTATAGTTCATACACAAAACCGTGCCCTTTGAGACTGAGGCTGCATTAAGGACAGACAGGTCTCGGCTCTTTTTTTATGTCCAGGTCAACAAAACATTATTTGTTTTTTTTTTAAATTACAAACAAGCATATTCCTCTAAATTCTCAGTACCATGATGTTTTTTTAATGCATTTTTGTAATTCTGTTTATTCTCAAGTGGGGCTTGAAGTCATTTAGACTTTTTATTGTATTAAAAATATTGCAATTATACACACATTTTTTTATGAACATACATGGATGTTAGCTGTATTTTATTCTTACTGTTTTTATGGACATTTAAATTTTTTTTTTTGTAATTCTATATATTCCCAATTTGAATTCTCTCATTACTGTCATTCTGAACTTTTAACTTTTTACTATGTTAATATATATATAATTTCCTGTCCATATTTCCATTTATTCTGAATGGAGATTCTCAACTTTTTATTGTATGAAAACATTTATATTGAAAATTTTTTTTTAGTACATAAACATCAGTAATGTTATACTTTTTAATTTTTTTTTTTTTACTGTTTCATTAACATTATCCTTTTTGTAATTCCATTTACTCCCAATTTCCGAACGTCCGACATGTCAGTACAATAAAACAATTTTAGAACATATTACCATATACAGATTATTACATTACATTAAAAGACTGAATGGTAATGAAAATTCAGGGAGAAAATGTGCTCAGTATAAACTCTCTTTTGATTTTCCAGTGAAATGTAACCCTGATTTTTATCATGAGATTGAACCTGTTGATCAGGGTCATTGGTGACATGTCAATTTCAGTGTGATTCACCCCAACTGGAGCTCTGTCATGCACTGGACAGCATGGTGGATGTGAAAATCTGCTGAAGGATTTGGGGGATCTCCTTGGTGTCCATGGCGACAAAAGATCGTCCGGCCGGCAGAGTCCTCTGGAGCCTGAATGTCGGAGAGAGAGAAAAGAGCCCCCACATCAAACATTAGCAATGCAAATGTGCTTTTCCTCCCCGGTTCCTACTCCTGCATAGGAGGGACAATGGCTGTCATTCACAGTGGGGCTGATAAGATACAGGGTCTTGGGAAAAGCCTGTTGGTTAAGAGAGGCTGAAAGCAAAGTGCCGCCCATGTCCTTTCACTTAGCTGCCACCCCTCCCTCCACACTAATCATTCATTACTGTCATTTAGTCTCTTTAAAAAGAAGGCACATGGACTGCTCTTTAAATCACAGAGGCAATGAAAAGACAGCCGATATGGGACGTGTCCGACCACCACGGTGGCGCCTTCCGCATGCCTTCAAGCTCTCCTTATGTGCCCTCTGTGAGTCAAGACCTACAAAATCCACCAAAAAACATGAACAATGCACCAAAGAGAGCGGTACATGAGCCTATAGACTCTGGTCTTTTTATTGGAGAAAGGCTGAACAAATCACACAAGCCACAGCAAAGTGATGACAGAAAGGGAATGCTAATTACATTTCAAACTCATTATGCTTTATAACGCCACCCTGATCGTTTTGAGACTTTGCACTGCACTGAAATGGCCTTTGTTTTTTTTACTTTAGAAACCAGCTTTGACTGAAACGCCAGTGGCTGGTCGTATCCAGACTTAACCTTTAAGGTTTAACACGCAGACAACCTCACCTGTCCGCCTGATCTCCTAGGGACCCGATGAAGACTGCGAAGGCATTGACCTGCGGGTTACTGGTGAGGGTGCGTGCGAACCGGTCCGGGCTGATTCCATAGCGCTCCAGGTTGGCGTCGCTCAGCACGATGACGAAATGCTCGTCGGCTTCTTCACGTGCCAGCTCGTTCACGGCGTGCTCGGTGCCCTCCAGCGTGTAGTCTCCGCTCATGCAGAACTGCGAGTGTGCATGCATGGTCTGGGACAGTGGCGTACAGCAGAAGAATTATAGCAGAGGTTATAACGCATATTCAGAGAAGTGAAAGACCATATGCTAAACAGTTCGTTTTTAGTGCACTTCCTGTGGGGTGGCTGGCGCACACAAGGAAGTTGATTCTGGACAACATTGCAGTATTTTTGCACATGGGAAACAGAGCTAAATAGTTGCTGTTTGCTGGAGAACCACCTGCCTCAATGGAGCATATTAGTTTGTTACCTAATGACTGACTGGACCCAACTAGTTTTAAATTTGAGCAGGTATGCACTAGAACAGAGTGTGCACACTTTCTGGAAATTGATCAAAATGTGGCTTTTTATCATAAACTACTTTCAATTTTAATAAAGTCTTGCGCTGTGCTCTTTCCTTTAAGGGAAGCCAGTTCACTTGATGGTCATCTTAGCAGAGCCACGTGTAAAAATATGATTTGCCAATGTTTTAAAGGGGTCAAGAACTGAGGAATCTAAATTCTTTTGATCTTTGGACATATAAGAGATCCTTGTACTATAAAAAACATCCTGTACGTTTCAGAACTCTAAACTCTTTTGTTAAGTCTAATGGCTCGTTTCCGCTGAGCGGTACGATTTAAGTACAGAACGGTACACAATTATGTCCACTTCCATTGTTAGACGTTGTGAATGTTACCCCTGGCGGACCAAGAGTGGGGCTTAACTCACTGCAGAAATTGATTGGTCTCTTTTTGCGTAATACTAAGGGATAAAGCATACTGCAATCATGCCGCTTTGCTGTCCGTGAGTGTTGGGCTTATTTAAATCAGAGTGTGCAAACACAATAAAATATACCAGTGTATATTATAACTTTATATTTTCACACAGACAAGTTGTTTCTTAATATGCATTCTTGTGGACTTGCGAAACGTCATGGCCCAAAATCCAGCTTAATTTAAAAAATAGTTTTTACTTCTGAATCTACAATCTGCCACGCAATTATAATTATTATATATAAGTATTATAACATTATTATATTATAACACAACACAAGGCAATTCATGACCACTTTTTTGCAGTGATGGCTGAAACCAGGGAAAAGGAGGGCCTCAATCCGCAGTCGTGCGTCAGTGAATCCCAGAGAACATCTCTGTAGTCTGAGAATTTAGACTTGACTTTCTTCTTGATGTGGTCACATTAGACAATAGGAGGAATTCTAGGAGAAACGCTGCCTACTACGTCAGCACAAACAAATTCATAAGAGAGCATAGACTTCAAAACAAAAGCGGGAAATGAAGTCACCCCTGCATTACAGAAGCATTACTGTACCTTCAAAACTTTCAGCCTCTCCTTGTTGTTCTTGGGCACTTTGTCACATCTGACCAGTTCTATGTCAAACCCGTCTCCAGAGTGCCCCACAATATCATACTAAGGAGGAAAAAACAGGAAGGAGTAGAAGGGTTAGACCGCGCTGCTGAGAAAATAACAAGCCAAACAATGATATGCCCCATGCAGAAATACACTCTAGTTATCTGAGATGTGTCAAAACTGCTTATCAAGATGAGACAGATAATACTCTTACACTGGATAAAACTCTGACATTCCATTGCAATGCATTACATATTCTCTAAACTCTTTCAGAGTTTTTACACCAATAAAGAGCCTTTGATGTAAATAAGTTATAATTGCATAACAATCTGCATGGCAGACACACAGAGTTGATGTTATGATGTTCTACACTCATGAATAGTCAATCAAAAAGGGAAGCTTTTGTCTAGCTCAACAGTGAGCAAGTGTCTTTGCCAACAATGCAGCAGTTGATGGCACCGACAGTCTGAAATACACCAAATTCCATTACGACAAAATGTCTTCAATGTACTTTCCTGCTCGTATCAAGGGGACGCGAGTCTCAGACCTCAAGCAACATGCCCACTAATGTGTACTGTACAGCAAGTTGATTGAAATTCCTAGACTGGTTAATTTTAAACTACGGTTTTAATCGGTCTAACGTATTTTCAAGGTTATTTGTCAGAAAAGTCGTCAGTGTGGACCGGACTCTATGTTGATTGTCAAACGTTTGGCTACATGAGACTAAGGGGTCACGGAATAATGTTTAACCTGAGCGGGTCAAGAATGTGCGTGACACCTGCCTTTAGATTAAAGGTGGATGAGTTATCAGATGGACTCTTATGTAATGCAGATTATGTAAGTGTGACAGAGAAACAGATATATGACAGGCCAGCTGGAAGAGCAAACGGTTTTTGACAGCTAACGCGGGGCCATAAAGTCTGGCGGCCCTCACACACATGCACATTTACATACTTACCATCTCACATATCACTGTCACTTGATTCATCTTTGTCAACATCTAGTACACTCTACAGTAACTGAGCTCTAAAATACATGCACTACTGAATCAGTATTGGGTTCGTCAAGTATTTATTTTATTTATAAAAATGATTTTTGCACCAAAATGTTAAGCAGGAGAACAGTCTTCAGCACTAATGATAACAAGAAATGTTTCTGGAGCAGGAAATCAGCGTATTAGAATGATTTCTGAAGGATCATGTGACACTGAAGACTGGAGCAATGATGCTGAAAATTCAGCTTTGCATCAAAGGATTAAATTACATTTTAAAATATATTCAAATAACAACCAGTTATTTAAAGTTGTAATAATATTTCACAATATTACTGTTTTTACTGTAACTTTGTATTAAATAATGCAGCCTCTGTAAGAATAAGAAACTTTTATTTCAAGCAAAGATCTAAATCAGAGACGCTATTACAACCTCTCTGTCCTAATGCTATTTTACACTCGCTTGTCTTCAGTAAACTTAATGGAAAATCTGTGTTAAAAATAATTACTACATAAAACCTGCACAATTAAAATAAAAACAAAATAATAATAACACACACACACAAATATATATATAAAGTAAAAAAAAAATAAAATAAATAATAATAATTAAATA
>JAUYWG010000042.1:3568721-3584268 GCA_034779775.1 Enteromius afrohamiltoni
CTGTGTTTAGTCTGAAGGAGGGGTGGTGCAGGGACAGTGGTGGAAAAAAAAATGTTGCTTCCCATTTGTATGGAAGATCAGTGGCAGTTCTGTTTATGATGAGGAGATCTGTGTGCGTGTGCAACGCGGCATCAGATTAGCCAGGATTTAACAGCACAAAGATGAGACACACACTCTCTCACAAAACCCTACTGACATGACAGACAGACGGATAAGTGGATAAATTAATGGATGGGTGGGTGTATGGATGAATATGTGGATGGATAGATGGAGGGAGGGAGGGATGGATGAATGGATAGACGGATTAATGAATGGGTGTATGGAGGAGTGAATGGGTGTGTGGGTAGATGGGTGATGGATGGATGGATGGATGGATAAATGAATGGGTGAGTTGGTGTATGGATGAATAGGTGGACAGATGGATGGCTGGATGCATTTCTAAACGAGTGTGAATAAATAGGTGGATTGAAGGATGGAGGAATGAATGGATGGATTGATGGGTGGGAATATGGATGAATGGATAAATTAATAATGTGGGTGTATGGATGAGTTACTGGGTAGGTTGGTGATGGACAGATGGATGGATGGATGGATAAATGACTGGATGGGTAGGTGGGTGATGGATGAGTGAATGGGTGAATGGATGAATAGGTGGATGGATAGATGCACGAATAGATGGGATAAATTAATAGATGGGTGGGTGTATAAAAGGATGGAGGAATGAGTGGATGGATGGGTGGGTGTATGGATGAATAGGTGGACAGATGGATGAATGCATTGATAAATAAATGGATGGGTGTATGGATGAATAGGTGGACAGATGGATGGATACACTGATAAATAAATGGATGGGTGGATGGATAAATTCATGGGTGGACGAATGGTGGGTGTATGGAGGAGTGAATAGGTGGATGGATGGATGAATGAATGGCTGCGTGGGTAGATGAGTGTCTGGATGAATAGATAGCTAAATTAATAGATAGGTGGGTGCATGGAGGAATGAGTGGATGGGTGGGTGGGTGTATGGATGAATAGGTGGACAGATGGATGCATAAATAAATGGGTGGATGGATGAGTATTTGAATAGATGGATGGATAGACAAACAGGTAGATAAAAAATGATTCTGCAAGTAAATCCAATCATATTGTTTCTCTGCACCTATCATCACAGTTGTGGTGTGGCCTATTCTTTAATATTATATTATACGACTTATAACAAATTATATCTTTATATTTATCTGTCTGGTTTGTCTGGTGTAAAGAGCCATTTACCCTTTGTCTTTAGCCCAACAACTAGCTTTTTTGAAGTTAGTCAAGCCTATCAATGTTTACACATCTGTAGCACTATGATATTTAAAAAATAGTATCTGAACTTTGCAATCACATTTTAAGAGTCTATTTACAGTATGCTTTGCTGCATCAAGTGCATTCTTTGATTGGACAGTTCTCAGATGGCAAAACAGTCAGATGGTAAATGCCCTCTGAAACTCCTTCAGGATGGATTGCGATCTGATCAGCACATCAGAAACCACAGAGCTACTGGAACACGCAGTACAACTCCACAGGTGTGACCTGCGGAAGCAAACTAATGCAAATGAAACTCACAGTTCAGCATCACATCTTCAGTCTGTGACATCTCTGCATGTTCAACACTATCATCTTGTCATCTTCGTTAAAAGTGGTGAAAGCTAAATTTGTATACCAGTGCTGATGACATCAACTGTTGAACTCTTCAAAACCCGTCTTGTTGCCTACATGATTTGTGTGGCTACGGTAAGTGAATGGAGATTATCTGATCTGAGAAAATGCATGCAATGTACAAGTGCACAGAGGGCAGAAATGTATCTAAATTTAATTGCATTAGAAAACACCACACTAAGCGGCATCTGAAAACTACGTCACTTCTTTTCATAAACGTATTCTGCTTTTTTGGGGTCACTATATGTACAGGAGACCTAAATTATGGAGCAATAATGACGCACATCACATAAAAAGCAAATGGGTCATCATTGCTAACTAGGGCGAGCCTCTAATTTAAGCTTTTTATCCAATTTCACTTAATGTAGAACAATTACAGCTAGTAGCTAATGTGATTAGAAAAGCAAATGCTGACTAGTAACTGACTATGTGTGCATGAAACCAGCTGCTTTTAGTTCTGAACACATCTCAGAGACTGAGTCTGTTGATGTATTTGCATCGAGAAAGAGGTACTGGTCCGTGTCTCAGAGCAGCACCACACTGCCCTTTCTAGCGGCCCACTGGGGAGAGCAGGAGCCTAGGCTGGAATGTGCAGAATGCCCGTGTTTTGAGGTTGTTTCTTAAATGAAATGTCCCAGCCTGGTTGCTGAGAGGCCACTGCATTCAGCAGGAGACCCACACAGAGAGCAAGACAATGCAGTCAGACACGCTGTACTAGCCGCTGACCACAGGAGGCCCAGCAAGCCCACAAACCCCTTCATTACATCAGCGCCAAGTTTTCACTTGATCTCACGGCTTTCACAATCCTGCTATACACACGCTGCAGACATATAGCAACAACTAGAAATGAGTACTGCAGATCAAGAATATTTTCGGGGGTGAATAAAGCAACATTGCCTGCATTGTACATTGTCTTAAAATCACAGTAATCTAGCTGTACATGCAAATCAAGCAAAATGCATTATTTAAAAAAGGATATTTACCTATTTACATTTTTCTCTCAAAGTAATAAATGCATCATCAGTAAAACAGTCCATGTGACATCAGTGGCTCAACTTCAGATTTGTGAGGCTATGAGTATACTTTTGTTTTTTTTGCATAAGGAAAACAAAAATAACAATTTACTCAAGCGCTCTGCACCCCTGAGTTACTCCTTTCACCGTTTTAGAGAGTATCTCAATGCAACGCACACTTTCTTTTATATAATAATTGAAAATTAATTTTAAAAAATGTTTCATTTTAATTAAAAAACAACAACTTCACATTATGGATAACATAGATCCATCCATAACAAACACATGTTACAAAGGTAGTGCCACACAGTGTTATTTTAGCATCACTGTACTATCTTAGCATATATGAATCATTCTAAATTGTAAAAATTTATATTTTCATATTTATTTAGTTTTGTCAATTTTAGTGTTGGTTTCAGTAATTTTGGTTCTTCAACTCAAACTAAAAAATAAATTAGAAGTTTTTTTATATTCTCAAAATTTAAATGGCTTTAATACAATGCACACACACACACGTGAACACACATTAGCCGAGTTAAAGTTGTGACATTGCTCTGAAGTAATAAAGCACTAAACTAGGCTTCATATTTTACAAAAAAAACTCTTTGACAAGTTCTCTCTTGCCTTGAAATCCTGCCTTATAACCAAAATTCAAATTCAGGAGAGGAGGTGGTACTTTAAATGCTGGAGAATGTCAATTAGAAATTCTCAGACAACATTAAATTCCTCAGACTACATAAAAGTCAAATTGGGGTTGGTCAGACTGAAGCGAGGACATGGTCTGTGTTGACACAGAGATGACACAGAGCCACCAGCATCATGAGGTGACTGCTGATCACATGACCAGCTCCTGTTACACAGGATATCATACACACATGCATATCACACACACACCTTACATGGTGATCCACATCTAATCTTAACACAGATCTGCATGCAAATGTTTTATACTTTTGTAGCAGTTTATTTTCTTTTATGTATAACATTAATGAACGTGAATGAATACTAGATTAGATTCAACTTTATTGTCATTACAAATGTACAGAGTAAAGGGCAATGAAATGCAGTTTAGGTCTAACCAGGAGTGCAATAAGCAGCAAGAGCAGGATATAGGTATAAGTTATAAGTAGCTATAAGTAATAGGTGCACTTATAGAAGATATGCACAAGAAGAAACTGGATAATATTTACAGATGGATGTACAGTAATATAATCATAATATACAGTTTGGACTTCTGTACTTATTACTATGCTTGGGTATTAATGTTTTTTAATGAAAATTCACTCTGAGATATAAGTTAGAATTGTAATAAACTTGTTATATATGTAATAAAACGTTAAAACTTGCAATAAAATGTGATTTTTTCACTTACAATTCCTTTCACATCTTGCATTTCTGAAAATTACGTATATTATTTATTCTCCAAAATATTTTCTTTGGTGTTTAACAGAAGATGTAATGTTGGGAAAGATTTGAGGAGTAAATGATTACAGAATTTTTATTTTGGGGTGAACTATCCCTTTAACAAATCTTACTTTTACACATTCATTTTAATTGTAAATTGCATTTAACAAAATAATTTAAATAGTAAGTCTCTAACACTGTCTCAGATTTCAGATTCCATTAGCTCATGGATATTTCTAGTTGAAATAGAGTCTCTCTCTTTGTGGTTTGTGATGTGTGTGTAAGGCGTGAGTCAAAGGGTCCACTCATTTCCCATCAGACACACATCATGTCTTTATCCTGCATCACTGATGCTCCACAGATCACTTTATAAATACATACAGACAGACGGACATGTATGGAGCTGGATCAGTGAGCGGTGTTGACGTCAGGATTAGACATTCCCCGCATGACTGTACAGAGCCCCAATGCGTCCTGTCATCTAATCTCCACAGGACCACACTGCCTATATACTAAATACGGTACGCACTGTACAGGTACAAAAACAAAATTCCTAATATCTGACATAAGAGTGGACAAAACAACATACATTCGCTCTAATCCAGAACGTTTAGCTATGGAAAGTTGTGACGTGCTGGGGGGGGGGGGTGACTGACAGCTCGGTATGAAGTCATAATAGACTCTTTCAAAAGTTAGAAGGTGTTTCCCAGTATGTTGTTTACACTGAGCGGCTGAGGTTAAGGTTATTTGTAGCGACATGATTATTGTAGAGCAGGTGTGAACAGATTCTCCTTCACATAATCACAGCAAACTATCACCTGTCAAAAAACCTGCACCACCCTTCCAAAGTCTGAGGATGGTCAGAGTTTCCTAATTATTTTAATCTTGTATGCAAAAAATAAAATGAAATAACGGTAATACTGTGAAACAACTGCATTATTATTTATTACATCTTTATTAATAAAGTTGATTTGACTATATTTTATACTTAGTATGTGCCATTTATTTCTGTGATGCAAGCTGGATTTTTTTAGCATGATTACTTTAACGAAATCATCCTTCATAATGTCATAATATATCATATTATTATTAATGCTGAAAACAGTTATGCTGCTTTATACTGTTGTTGAAACCATGATATATAATTTCTTTTTCTTTGAAATCTCAAAAGATTTATTTGAAACAGAAATATTTTGTAGCAATGTAAAAGTCTTTACTGTTACACTAATTTAAAGCATCCCTGGAATAAATCATTGACTTTTTAATGAAAACACACAAAGGTGTGATGCCGTAGAAGAACCTTTTTTGTTTAAATGGTTCAATAAAGAACCTTTAACATCTGAGGAACCTTTATGTTTAGGGTTCTTTATTCTATAAAGTAAGAAAGAGATGGTTCTTTAAAGAATCTTAGACTGAATGGCTCTTTGTGGAACCAAAAATGGTTCTGCGGCATCACTGTGAAGAACCTTTAAAGCGCCTCCATTTTAAAGGGTGTACTGTAACACTCTTGGGCTGAGCCTAGAAATGGTATGTTTGTCTGTACATGTCAGTTTACTTACTTATTTTAATTTAATATACTTAGAATATTTAGCTCTAAACTAGATATTTTTACTTACAAGCAATATTTTTCTCTGTTATTTATGATCCAATTACATCATCCTTTATGGGAGAAGAATTAATTCTTGCAATTAATTAAAATTATTGAAAATCATTTTTTTTTATATTTTGCTCCATGTCAGTGTTTGTTAATCTTGGTTTGATGTGATGTCGCTCAGAATCATTTGTTGCTGCTGTGCTGTACAGACAATGTGTACTGATGAGGTTAAACTCGTGTTTAAACGTGTCCTGTCTGATATTCACATTGTGCTTCAAGCTGAGAAGAAAGGGACGTTTCCCAGGACGTCGTAATGAAATGTAACGCAACTTAAAGCCATGGAGTTGCCAGCTTCAGCCTTTGATTATGTTTGGACGTGTGACGGCCACCACATCAGCAGGAGAAACTGATTCACGGTCAAAGGGCTTCTCGTAGCTCAAGAGAACTGGGGAGTTGTGGGTAATGCATGAGCTGATTAATGCACAGAGGGATTATTTAGAGTAAAGACAACACTAGCTAACTCACAGAGCGCTCATCTCCTCTGGGAACAAGAATGCTTCACATAAGGCCTCCGACTGAGGAAGAAATAAACCGTGTGAGAGAGCAGAAAATATGAGCACTGTAATGGAGGGAGAGATAAAGGATCTAAGGGGGAGAAGTAAAATGAAGCAGGGGAATGAGATGGAGAGAATGAGGAGATGGCACAGGTCCTGGAGAGGAAGCCTGCCAGATGGAGTGTGGGACAGAAATGTTTCCATCACTCTCTACAGTAACGCATTTAACAGAGAAGATCTCACATTTGAAGACCAGGCCAAATACATGAAAGAATATCTTTAGCACTTAGAATCGGCCAAACCTGAACCAAAATAAAAACCCTGGAGTCACCACAGTCTTCAAAATACAGCTTCCAAAAATATATACATATTTTTTACAACAATGCTGTTGAAGCACATTATGGGTTCACTGACGAAACTTTTAGTGTATAGTTCTCCAAATATTTTTTTTGTTAGTGTAAGGAAGATATATACTCCTAGGATGACTTGGGGTGAGTAGTTTATGGTGTAATTTTCATATCTCCACATATGATCATGGAGCTCAACTAGAGCGACCATCAGGTTCTTGGTCACCACAAAAACCAAAGCTCTTCCCATCAGTTGCTCAGTTTGGTCAGGAGGCCAGCTCCAGAAGATGTTCCAAACATCTTCCATTATGGATAAAGGCGGCTACATGATCTTCCCCAGATGTGTTATTTAATGCAACCCTGTCTCTAAGCTCTTCAGGCAGCAGCCTCAAAACTCGGTATTTGCTCTAATATGCATTATCAGCTGTTAGATCTATCTGTGTGCCATTCTAAATCATACTCATTCAATTGAATTTGCCACAGGATAACTGTCTGGTAACATGCACAAGCAAAACAAATACTCCTGAGCTAAATATATACTGTCTCAGATAAGGGTATGAATACTTATGCAACAGAATCAGTTTTGTTTTTAATCTTCTAAAAAATTAGCAAAAATGTTAAAAACCGTTATGTGCATTGTCGTGATGGTGTATGGAGTGTAGACAGATGTGGAAAAAAAGTAATTTAAAGCAGTTTAACATCAGGCCGCCTGCAACATTATAAAACATAAAAAATATAAGTTTGATATTATAGCTTTATAAATGCATAGTTCATCAATTATCAATAAACTTTTCCAGCTAAAATATGGTGAATTTAGGTTAAAACAAATGTTATGTTCAACCAGACTGCAGGTCTGCTCTACTGTAGTGAAACAAAGCCAAAGAGCCATCTCACATTTAATTCATCTGGAAAACGAATCATGCAGTCTTTGAGCTTCTAAGGACAGTAAAGTTCAAAAAAATCTAAATTTAAAATGGCTAAATTGGTCAGAAATCCCACTTAATCTGTATCTGTAGAAGCAGAGTGATGGAAAATGTGTGTTTGTTTGTGTGTGATGTGGAAACTGGGCTGGGCTGCAGGGCGGATCCAAGACACTGTGGCCGTTAGGGAAAACTCAGACCATCAGCATGATAACACAGTCTTGAGTGACATGATAAACCCTCATCTTACAATATTAGTAATAAACCCTGTTTTTCTTTCCCCGTTGTTTGTCACTTCACCCTTTTTCAGTGTGGCAAACCGGTGAGCGATACTCAACTGAACAAACTTACACATGCTATTCACAGAGCTGCACTGAAAGGCCAAGAATGCAACCGTTTGGGCAAATATTTGAAGTAAATATAAAGAGGCTGGTGTAAGTGTGCTTAAAGAGAGCCAGTGAGCTGCTGAATGACCTGACGGTTAACAGGCTCTTTGTGTGCCTGTGTGAAAGAACAGGAAGTGTGTGAACTCTCAGACAAACACACACTTCAAACACATACCAAATCGGTCAAAATTATGAATTAGATAAGTAGGCCACATATGCATTTAAATGCATCGTTAACTGGCTTTTCTGTGAATATACGACACAAGAGGCACTTCTGAAGCAATATTTAAGTCTTAAGGCTGTGGACGATAAGTGTGGATGCAACCAGATTAACATGTTTGGTGCTATTTTAGATGGAAGACACACTATCAACCACCGATGTATTAATGTCTGGTCATTTTTAGCAACCCTCAGTCCACATGTGTCAATATTAGATTCGAGCAATCGTATACCTGATCTGTCCTTCCACAGAAATCCACTATTCATTAGGTCAGTTCTCTGAATTGTATCCTCTGACTGGTTGTTGTCCACTATGAAGATTATCTGTGATTCACACAGCACAGAACTGGAGTGCTGCCACTAAGGAGCCTCCCAATGAAAACGTACAGTATTAGCAGCATGTATGTCCAAACGTGTGGCGAGACTGCAGTATAAAACAAACAGACTTTATCTTGAGCATTTTTATCTCAAGTGTGTGTATCATCGTTGTCAGTAATACTGCAAACAACTTGCGATAATCAATAGGAAAGCAGGACCTGCCAAGAAATATCTCACCAAAGAGCAAAGATGCAGTCACATAAAAAAAATATTAAAATGCATACTTTATGGATGGATGTATGGATAAATGAGTATCTTCTTAATATTATTTCACAACATTATAAACTTTTCATTTTACAACCTTACCAATATAAATAAGCAAAATAATAATAATACATTTCTTGTATAAAACTGCCACCATGTGGTAAGAAATTGAACTGTGATTGTCAATTCGCTTCTACAACATGTTATTTTTCAGCAAAATATAGATTTTTTAATACTGTAGGGTTAAATATGACTCATACGTACTGTTTTGTTGTTTTGTGAAATTCAGCCAGAAAATCCTACCTGAACTGGCCTGCCATCCTCTGCTCCGATCATGTTCCTCCACTCCAGCAGAGAGCGCTGCAGGTTGTCCAGGCCTGTTTCCCAGAGTCTGACGTAGCCTCCCATGTCTACGGTCACTACTCCACCAGAGCCCAAAGGAGCCATCACTACATCTGTGTCCGAGACCTTTGAAATCCACACAGTGTATGGAGACATGGAGCCGCTCCTGAACACATCAGACTAATCAGAACCACTGGAAGACATTCAGCTGCCTTACAACAAGCTAAACAGGGCAAAAATAAAATTACACATAAAACCAGCATGGCCAGATTGACATATTAGGGCTAGAAACTGTTAAAGTGTTAGAAGCCAGAGCACAAAAAAAATTAAATTTTAAAGGAAAAGTTCACCCAAAAATGAAAATTTATTGAAACGTACTCACCCTCAAGCCATCTAAGATGAGTCTTTTGTCTGTTTTTATCAGAACAGATTTTGAGAAATTTAGCATTACATCACTTGCTGACCAATGGATGCTCTGCAGTGAATGGGTGCCGTCAGAATGAGAGTCCAAACAGCTGGCAGGAACATCAAAGAATGTCTTTGAAGCTAAAAGCTGCGTGTTTGTAAGAACCAAACAGTTGCTTTCCACCAAGTGAGTCCACTATATACCTCATATTAAAAACCATCAATATAATTGTTTGGAACTGTTTTAGACTGTTTTCACTTGTATGTTTGATTTGTGCATATTTCTTTCCTGATACATATAAGACAACTTTTCACTTGAGAAAGTAATATCATGGGTAGAGGACTATTTTATATATTAATATTTTATATATGTTAACTGATGGACTGGAGTGCGGCGGATTACTTGTGGATTATTGGACTCCCATTTTGACGGCACCCATTCACTGCAGAGGACCCATTGGTGAGCAAGTGATGTAATGCTATATTTCCCCAACAAGAAGGCTGATAGTGAGTGCATTTCAGCAGATGTACATTTCATTTTTGGGTAAACTATTTCTTAGTATTATATGAAAATATTAATCAAATTATGGTACCTACAACATATTATGTGATGTTGTAAGTAGCCTAATTTGATTTATGCAAATCATATTGTTATCATTACATCATTTTACATTTAAGATATCTAGCTAAAGGCTTTGACTGACATTGAGCTGAACAGAAGAGGGAGCTATAGTTTAATGAAAGACTCTGTACCTCGGCACTGGAATGTATTTGATCTTCTTTGAGTTCAGGTCGGTCACTTCCAGGTAAGCAGCAGTCATGGGTGGTGTGACATCTGTTGGTAAATCAATACCATATGCATAAGTAAAGCACCATTATATTTGCTAATACATTTGTATATGATGTGTACTTATAAATGTGCCTGCATTTTACCTTTGGGATAGATCTCAGTCAGTGGGACTTGTGAAGGGGGCAGAGCTCGGACCACTTGATTAGCACTTAACAGACAGACACAGTTGACCCTCCTTGCTGGCCCGGTACGCTTACTTGATCCAAAAAACATATCAGGTCCCCGACCCTCTGTTATGGGTGAAGATCTCGTGAAGCTGTACACTTCATTAGGAGTCTGTGGAAATACAATACAAAACATGTTATAGGGGTCAACAGTATCCATGATTTTTTTTTTTTTTGAGGTCATTAAATAAAAAAAATATACATTTATTAAAAAAAAAGAAAAAGAAAGGAAAAAAAAGTACTCTTTGTGTTGGATTCTTATGGTGTTAAAATGATTTCAAATAATAATTGTAACATTTTTAAGAACATTTTATTATTAGACTCTCAAAAATTTTATTTGCTGTTACCACTAATAATAATAATAATAATAGTAAAAAAAGGGAAATATATTTTCCTTACACCTTGAATATGTGTGTGTGTTTGTGTGTAATAACCTTACAACTCAAACCAACCTTAGCAAAGATTTAGTTCTAAGACACATTTATTAAAAATATTAATCAGGCTACTTACAGCATAAAATATAAACCGATAATACCATGACATCATTTAAATGATCATATATAACCTTAAAGCACTTTAGAAAATTTAAGGACTTGATTTAAAGAAAATGAAGTGAATATTTTAAAATGAATATGCACTTCAAATTTAAAAAAATGTAAGTTTTAAGGTGAATATGCACTCCAACAATAAATAGATTTGGACCAAACAAAGCATCATGTCATTGCTTTATAGAATTAAAGGTTTACCACAAAATGAAAAAAAATGTCATTAATCGCATGCTATTCCATGTCGTTCAAAACTCATAAAAGCTTTGTTCATCTTCACAACACAATTGAAGTTATTTTAGATGAAAACCTTGTGACTGTCTCATTGACTGCCAAACAATTACGACTGTCAAGGTCTAGAAAAGTATGAAAGACATCATCAGAATACTCCATCTGCCATCAGCGGTCAAACCGTAATGTTATGCAGCTATAAGAATAATAAAAATATCAACATTTTGTCTCCTGCATCAGCGTAGCATCCCTTTGGAGAATATCCGCTGGACGCAAACTATGTATGTTTTTCTGTATCAGTTCTGTATCAAATTTTCTATATTTGGGGCGACATGGGGGTAAATGATTAACGACAAAATTTCCAACTCTTTGAACTATATTTTACCAGCACACCCACCATGAGATCTGGGAAGCCCACGATAACCTTAGCATAGGTGTTAGTGTCACAGAGGATGCGGTTGGGAGAGACGATCTTCTGGCCCAGGGCAGTGCTGAGGCTCTCATTGGGCAGCTGCTCACTGGATACCTCCTGAGGAGCTGTGGCTTCCATCCCTGAAGAACAAAGACATTCAGACCATCCCTTCACTCTGAAATGACCCCCAGCAGAGATGATAATGTGTCCCTCACGACTAAAGCCATAAAAGGGTTTCAGAACATTTCTGCCATGACTCCACATCTGTCACATCTTTATACCCCAGTTTAATTGGTCATTATTCAGACCTTCTGGTGACACTCAGTCACACCCGATTTGATAAAGACCCCAGTCCTGCTGATGGGAACTTTTGATGCCATCAAAAACATGCTCATTTTTCAGAGCAGACGCTGAAGCGTGTCTGACACTTTAGATGTACGATGCCCGCTAAGTACAGGCATTAGTCTATCTTTATGACAGCGACATTCATCTCAATAACTGATACTATGAGTTATTAAGCGTCTTCTTGCTCTTCATGCTCCAGGAACAAGTGCTGAAGGAGAAATGACAAGGGGCACTTCATCAGAAGATAGAGCTCTGAAGAGGTTTATTTTCCATAAACAGTATTTCGTGGGCTTAATAAACAAAAAGGCAGCAATTAATTTCACCTGCTATTTTAGGCCTTCAAAAACAAACTGGCATTACTTTCTATCAAATGAGGCGTGCAGTACTCACTGGCATCATCCATCAGGCCCTGAGAGCTTCAGCTCTCCTCTAAATGAGGTATTAACTCTGTTTTCACATGAACTAAAATCACGAGTAACTAGATTTGTAATCTTTTTAGGTCAGAAATAGTGTCACATCATACAGAAAACAATAAAAACACACATATTCATGTTTAAGCCTAATCTTTGATTATATCTACTGTATGATTTTGATCACTACTAATTGCATACAAAATAATATACAAAATATCAATATATAAACAATTTTTCTGAAATATATACACGCATCTGTGTGTATTTACAGTACATATACATAATAAATACACACAGCACACACACACACATATTATTTAAACAAGAACTTTTCTTTTGGATGCGATTAAAGATTTCTTATCACTTATGCTGACCAAGGCTGCATTTATTTGATCAAAATATTTTTACAATTTAAAAGGACTATTTTATATTTGCATATAGTTTAAAATGAAATTGATTTCTGTGATGCAAAGCTGAATTTTCACATGATTTGCAGCTCAAAAAAAATATTATTATTATCAATATTTTCCATATTTTTGTGGAGACTGTAACACATTTCTTTGAGGATGTTTTGATAAATAGAAAGTAAAAATAATATTTAGTATTCTAAATGTTACTACTGTCAGTTTTGATCAATTTAATGTATACTTGAAGAAAAAAAAAACCCTTCTATCTGAACGGTAACGTAATGAATCATCTCTGGTTTTCTCACAGCCTGAAGTTGGGATTCCATAATGGAGACTGTCAACACATTTTCCTCTGATCCCAGCGGTCCCTGTGTTTGTTGTTTGGACTGTCAACCTGCACTCCTCTAGAGGCCTGCGGTCGATGTTTCGGTGTAGTAGTAAGAGAGGTTGTGTGATAACACCAGAGTGAGGAATCTGAGAGCAGCAGCAGGCAGAGGAGAAGAGACATGCTGAGAGTGACACGACGACAAGTGGCAGCGGCTTATAGCCGTGACCCGTCTCTCAGCTGACAGACGTAGTGTAATTGCTACTGCCGTGGACAGTCACGCTCTGAGGCAGAGCTACCTCGCTCTGATGTATCCTAAATAACGTTTGGTGAAAACCCTCAGCTTAACTATGAGCAAGAGCAAAAAAAAAAACATTTGTTCATTTAGCCTAGAGGAAAACAAGCCATATTGCTGATTTGACTGCACTGACAGTAAAAAGTGAATTCAACTGAAATTTATAGCTGAATGCAAGGGGCATTGACAAGGAATGTGTTTTTCCATACCACTGCTCTTCACCGGACTGACATATGACCACTGTGTTCAAGTTAAAACATGTTCAACTTAAGAAGAAAAGCACTTGCGTTTTTTTCCATTGCACTGCAAAGCAAAAAATAATTCAGAGAATGGTTTCATAAGGAATGAAATAAACTGAAGCGACATTAAACTGACTTAAAGTGAATAAAGACTAGTGCTGTTAAACAATTAATTACATCCAAATTAAACTTTATTTATATCATGTATATGTGTGTACTGTGGATATATATATATGTTTTAAAATATTTATATATATTTATAATAATATAATTTATATGATAAATAAATAAATGTAATATATATTAAAACAATTCTTATACCTTTTTCTTAAACTCCGCTTATACTACACCTCGAGACATTGATCAGATTATATATTTCAAGGTATTTTTAGTTTTTTTTGTAGTTAAAATGCTATTGTGAGTAGGATTATTTCTTCCACATCTCACTCAAAGCCTCCTTTGATAGCAGATTAATGAAGTTAATAACTAGTTATGAGTGTGTGTGTGTCTATATGTGAGAGTCTGAGTCTGTGCATCTCTCAAAAGTGTTCAGCTCAAAGTGAAACTTAGCAGCACGGTGTTACCTCGCTTGTGAGAAGTCAAGTTGTTTAGTAGCGCTAGCAGCATTAGTGTGTATGTTAATGAGGGAGAGAGAGTGGAAGAGATAGAGTATGTGGTTTCCGTAAATAATAAAATGGAATTTTGTGGCAAAACATGGAAGTCATTTGTATCATATTAATTATTATATTTATTTGTTTGGCCAGTGTGGGTTTTGGTTATTTTGTTGTTGCAAGTATAGACATGTATATTATGTCTATGGAAATAATAGAAAACGAAGTGATATGGAACTGTGATGCGGTCAAAGAGCTGCCTGGAACTACGTTCTCTGTGCAGTTCCTTGAAAATAATTGCACACTTAGAATGTTCGTCAGCCAATCAGGACACAAGACATTTTTGAACACCAGGCAACATCTGAGACCAAATTTACTATGAAAGCCATCAAAGATGACTCCTGTGCAAAAGTCCTGAATCTGACATCAGTCAGGTTTAAAAGTTCCGCAGGCTTCATGTCAGTCAGAGCAGATGTGAAACAGACACATTTGCCAAAGCAAGACAGACGGTGACTGACAAGTGTGAAGGGCTCTCAGTGGCCCTCATTGGACGGCAACATTGCAAAGTCACTTCTGATTGGTTGTTCTGGTGAATAAGAGATAAGAGTTGCTCACCTGAGCTGGTGCCAAAGCCAGTGTTAACAGCGTCTTCACTGATGGCGTGAAGCTGACACACTCCCGTGTCCTCTGCACCCATGTGCATAGGCTTCGTCAACAGGAACTTCCTGCACACGATGTTAGCACATTTTGTTAAAGTCATACCATCGGTTGAAGCAAATACGCTTATATAACCTCTTATAAAAGGAAAACAACACAGCTTTCCGAGTCTAAGCAATGTGTGCAGCCAACTAAAACATGAAGGAATTCTTCTGATTTCATCGGCACCTGTCAGTCTTGCTCTCAACAAGAAGCCAACGGTCTTCAGCCACCAGGAACACAGCTTTGAGATTGATGGGGAGGGAGATGGTGTGAACCTGACCTTCTAGCACATCAACAACATCCAGCTGATTCCTGTCCAAGTAGAGCAGAGTACAAATCAGTAGGCCATGCCTGAACAGGACACCAGAGTTCTGATCCCAAACCCAATGAGCTGTCGGCAGTCTACATCCTACAAAGACAACATCCTAATTTAAAGGAGAAGTTAATCCAAAAATTCTGGCATCATTTATTTAAAGGTGCTCTATGCGATGTTGCAGGATTTTAGCTCGATTTCATTTTTATCTCAAACCGTATGCATCACCCCTTG
>JAUYWG010000042.1:3609860-3626873 GCA_034779775.1 Enteromius afrohamiltoni
AACTAAACAAAAGAATACCCCAAAACGAAACTACAAAACACAAACTACAACAAAACAAAACAAACAAAACAAAAAACACAAACTACAACAAAACAAAACAAACAAAACAAAAAACCCAAACCAAACAAAACTACAAAACACAAACTACAACAAAACAAAAAGAACACTAAAATAAACAAAAGAAAACCCCAAAACAAAACTACAAAACAACAAAACAAACCAAACCAAAACACAAAATACAAAACAAAAACTAACATCTCGCCAGTAAAGCAGGTTTGTGATTTGTAGTCTATCTCCATCATCTGTTTTCAGATGGAGTGGCATTTACTACATGATGAACTCTAATTTGCATAATATGGATTTACAAAAATAATGAGAGAATTTTCCATTTTGGGAGGACTTTCCCTTAAAGATTTTTTTTAATCCCTATAATGGATAAATATTAACCATGGCTGTGGTAAAAGAGGACAATCGCTGATATGCTCCACTAAAAAATGATATTTAAGGTTTCTAGGACAATGCTAACTTAAACATCAGTAAGCAGCAGAGTAAGCACTTTCTGTACAAGAAACCTTCTGTTGGGTTGTATAAACAGGAACCCTTAACAAATATGCTGCTCGGGTACATGAAGAGCTCCAGTCTCCTTATAAGAGCCTGCTCTTGGACCACTGGAGTCGGCCACAGTCTCTCCTGGCTGTGAAGGCATTGACTTGTTCTTCAAAGGTTTTAGGGATCCAACATCAGAAAGCTCACCGTAGGATCGTTGGATTTTCTCAGACTGTGGGTCAGTTGTTGCAGCTGTTCCACTGCTTCTTTGGGAACATTTGGGATCTGTGATTAAAATAGCGTATATAAGACTCAAATCCAGAAAGCAAGCATCAAATCAACATGATATTCAGATTCAACACAAAATGAAGCTTGTGGGAGTAAACAGATTTAATCAAACACATTGCTGAATTTGAAATATAACAGATCAGTCTGAAGGTCATGTGACTGACCATGCCCTGGATGACAGCCGTCTCCTCAGCCTTGGCCAGTGGTTTGACCGTGTGAAAGAGGAACATGGTGAGGATCTCCGGACCGAGCCACTGCTGCGTGCTGCTCCCGACCTGAGGCGGCTCGGCCAGAGCGATGATCCGGAAAGACGGGTGGATAGGGAAGATGGATCTGTGGAGACGGATTTTTAAAAATGAGCTTTAATGCAGTGTGTAACACAGCTCTAAGTGAATAAAAACATCCTGCAGAGTTTTAAATCTGAAAGTGCACCATGTATAAAGTTACTAACCCTTTAAAAGAAAGAAGCATTTCATTTCTACATGAAACATTAGCATATTGTCCGCCCACTTGTTGGCCTTTTAGCGTTGGTCTGAATGAAAATGCAAATTCATTCCTTGCCACTAGGGGCTGATTTTGGTCAAATTAATGCAGTCTTGGTGTATAAGAGAGCCTTTCAAAAATTTCTTACTAATTCCAAAAATCCATCTTTCTGACGGATCGAAGTATTAGATGCGAGGGAGTGAAGTTTGCATTTCAATCAGGTTTCTTAACAACTACTTTTTCACTACAAACCATAGGCAGTGTAAGTAATAAGTTGCTATTGCATTCTGAACATAGCTGATGTGAAGTCATTACACAAACTATCAAGACAACGGAGCAGGTGACCTGAAAACAGACATTAAAGTCACAGCAACTGTCATTCTTTGTTATGATTCCCATGTTATGGTTATGATATGTTTCAGGGGGCTGGCATAACCAAAGGCACCTGATCACTGATGACTATATGAGAACAAGGGGAGGTGAAGTCAGTCCATACATCTGTCAGAGTGAATAGGATATGCTCATGTCAAGATCCGCGCCCTCGCTGATCTCTGGCACATTGATATTGTATCGCTGACAATAGCTTGCGCTCGAGCTGCATCGCCACCTAATCCCACTGGACAGCTCCGGCTATTTATAAACAGTGAAGTCTCCTGCATGAAATGCATAGATACACCTACTGACACAGAGAGAGCGATCGCGATTCTTCATTATCACACCATTTTAGATCATCAGATCAACTGCCTCCTGTTGCCTAGCAACACCTTCCCGTCTTCCAAGACCATGTCCCTGGTTTCAAAGACACCAGCTCCCGTTTCTAACATTTACACACCATTACTGCATGTAGCACTTGTTAGCAGTAATCATGCACAGGTGCACTGCTATCATCTTTACCCGCAACAATCAATTGAGTGAAAAGCTGCAAGAAAACTATAAGACAATTTATGCAAACGAGGAAAAAGTGAAATACAGGGAGCAGGGGTTGTAATGTCTAAAAACAAAAAAATACAAAACAAACATAACAAAACAAAAAAACAATACGCAACAAAACAAAACAAAACCAAACGGCGACAAAAATATGGTGCATCAAAAACCATTCCAATTGCGTCATTTGTGATCATGTTTTTGTCTTTGCTCTAACTTTTATGATTCATTTAATGCATCTGTGCGTGCATAATAAAGGGTTCATTTCTTTTTCCTTTTCAAAAACAAAGAAAAATATACCTTCGAATATACTGGGGGAAAAAAGCAATAAAAAACAAACAACATAAATATTGGATTTTCATGACATTCCTTGTATACAAATGTAAAATCCTGGTTGTGAAGCACTGTTTTCAACAATTTGCACACATGAGATCGTGTTTTGTGATGCTAACACTGTTCTAAAACGGTGCTAAAACAGTATCCCATGTATTGCATGCAATAAATCTGTGATGCTAATAATAGCTGACTCTGTGAGAGCACCTATATTGTTCTCCCTGGCTCAGCGTTGACCTCAGGAGGTCAGAGACAGCCGCCCTGCCCACACAGCCGAGTGTGACTTTTAGAGGCGTTATTAATACGCCTGTACAGTAAGAAGTGTGTATGTGAGTCTGAGGCTGACAGTAACATGGGCTCGCTAATTAAGAGCAGTGTTGGAACCACATGAAGAGACCGCAAGTGAAGTCTGAGACGACGGCTGGAAACACAGGAAGAGGAAGCGGCTTTATTTCAACCTCAGACGCGCCACCACAAACATCCTTCCTACCCGTCTAGGTGGGGCTCCGCCAGCAGGACACAAATATACATCCTACAGCACGGATTTCTTCACTGTGATGCTCACACGCCTCACAGATTTTTCATTTCACTGATCAAGTGTCGATAAGACTAACTAAGATTACGATCATTTTATGGCATGTAAAATTAGAGGAAATTACAGCGTAATACCACGTTCACACCAAGCACGATAACGATAGTGATATAGCTCGTTTAAGAAAGAACAGCATCCACATCACAACTATAATGATAAAGGCACAGAGAAACCATATCACCAGAATCATATTCAGAACGATTTATTCCAGCTGATGAATGATAGAAACACTGACAACCAAACAGAATCGATCTTACTACCAGAATTTAAAGCGGAAGTCACGCTTGAGCTCATAATAAACAGACGATATTGTATTATTGTAGTTATAGTTATCTTTATAGTTATCGTGCTTGGTGTGAACTTGCCTTAGACTATTTTAGATTCCAATATTTTAAATCAATTTTTATGGTTGTATTTTTTTATTTTCATTTTCAGTTTATTATTAAATGATTTTTCATAATTTAGTTAAGTGTTTTTGTCATTTAGATTCGGTTTTTTTATTCATTCTTATTTCAGTATATCAACTGAAACTAAATGAAATGAAGAAAAGTTGTTTTGGCAACTGATGGAATAAAATATGTTAAAAACCAGAAACGAAACGATTTGTAATTTTTGTTTTTACAAAATAAAACTGCATTTGATTTCAGTTAACACCAAGTTCAAGTAAATTTTGGTAACACTTTAGAATAGGCAGCTCTTGTTAACTATTAACTACGACTTCTCGCGCAATAAATTCTTAATTGCTGCTTATTAATAGTTAGTTGTGAAGTTTATGAATTGGGTAGGATTGATTAGCACTAATAAATGGCGAATATTCTGGTAATATTGTTAACTATAATAACCCTGTTTCAGATTTCAAAAGAACATCTGACTCAAACTGTGTGAAAAAAGGAAATGTGAAGAAGCATTAACAGAGTTTGGAATGTGAGGAATAATAATAAGATACAATAAGATACACTGATCGCTGTACTCACTCGCATGCTATTTCAAACCAGCATGACTCTCTTTCTTCTGTGGAACACAAAAAAAGAAATGCTGGTCATCTTTCCAGTGACTGGTATGAATTGAGACTGAGGCTATTGAGTTTAAATATTGAGTCTTATGACTCTTTAGGACCTCGTACCTCTGCGTTTTCGCGCCGTTTCTCCCCTCCAGCGGACTATTTAAGCTTGGACTTTTGCACGATCTAGTCACGAAGTCTCGATTTGCCCCGGCTGTGGTTTCTGAGCGTTTATCCAGTGTATTTATTGCCCGTGTTTGATTTTCTGCCTGTCCCTTTGTTTTCCCGATTCTTTGCCGCCTGTCCTGACTATTTTTGCCTGTATCTGACTACGATCTGCCTGTTCCTTGTATACCTGATTGCCTGTGAACGACTTACGCCTGTACGACTACGATTATTAAAAGCTACGTTGCACATGGATCCAACAGAGCCCCGCGAATCATTACAGCTCGTCTCAGGCCATTAAAGTCATTCAAGTAATCTTGCTAATGTGACTATACTGCAATACTACTACCACAACCAACAGTCTGATAAATAAATGAGTAATAAAAATTGTATTGTAAAATAAAAGGTGAGTACTTACTACTATGATTATAATTGTTATTTTACTAAAATATGCTAATTTGATCAATACATAAATTATTAATGACATTTCTGTATTATAAAAGCACTACTACTACTAAAATATTAATAATACAAACACTAACATTATTTTTTATTATTATTTTACAAAAATATACAATTTGATTAACACACAAATTATTAATGACACTTTTGTATTGTAAAATAAAAGATTATTTAATATTATTACTACTTACTACTACAAAAAATAATAATAATAATAATAATAATATATTATATTTAAAACAAATACTAACACTAATTATTATTATTTTACAAAAACATAAAAAAAATTGATACATAAAATATTAGTAATTATACTTTACTAAAAACAACAACAACAAAATAATTTACTACTATACTATATATTTAATACTATAAATACTAATACTACGTTAAACCATTTTCAGTACAAATTTAACACAATATGCTTGGCATGTGTTGTGTTTTTAAATTCAGGATACAAACAGCCAAACACATATATTTGTCAATGTACTGTTCATTTGAAGCAGCTCAATTTAAAAACTTGGTTGATGCAGTTCACAAACACTGTGGGAAAAAACAGCCAGGTCATAAAAGTAAGTCTAACGGGTATGAGATGCCATGAAGTGAGTGAATAATGACAGAGTGTTAATTCGGTTTCTTAATATAAAAATGGAAGCAGATCTGAAAAAAGTCACATGAATGCTTAAACAGTACTGAACGCTGTAAACAAACTCACACTCAGTGTAATTATATTACAAAACAAGACTCGACTATAAACTTTAGCTTAATAACTCTCCTTACAAAAAAAAAGATGCACCATAGCAACAAATGTTGTGGTATAAAAAAAAAAAAAAAAATTCAACCACTTTTAAAGTACACATCAGAAGGCAAGTGGGGACAGACCGAAATAAACAGCGAGTGTGATGGTGCTAACTGAAGAAACCTATAAAATCAGCCATCGGTTTAAATTGAGCTGGACCGTGTGGTGGGCAGTTTCCTGTTATTGCGGTCTGGAGATGAAAGCAGCCATTGTCACGGGCTGCAATGCATCTCATCGTAACTCAGTCTAGACTCGCTGTTGTCCTGAGATAGAGTCTCTCTAGAGATGACGTCACAGTAGGTTAATCAACACCTCCGCTGTGTCTTTGTGTGAGGCATCAGAACATTCAGTATTCATTGAGAGTTCATGACTGTGCCGCTTCACGTCAAATGAGAGCGAGAACCGGACGTGACAAATGGACATATTGAGTGATCTCAAAGCACATAATATCATATAGACCCATCTTACTAAAAGCTTGCTTATATATAAACTTGATATAAATATCCAACATAATCTAATAATATGCAGGCGATTTTAACTTGAAATGTTTGAGTGAACCATGCGTTTCATAAAGTCATCCTCTGATTGCTGAGAGACAGTTCATAAAGAAGGGCTGCTATGAATGTGCTGAATTCTCACATCTCCCCTCGAACGCATACAGGTGTTGATTAGCGTGAGATTGCCGCTCTATCCCATGATCGCTGAGCCACAGCAGCAGACTGCACTGAGATCACTGGGTGGATGGAGCCAGGGGCGTAGCTCAATTTAAAAGTGCAGGCGACGTATGGAGATGTGGTCCAAAGCATTGAACACGGACTGAATTCTGTGCAACATGACGAGGTACACAGAACAGGTTCTGTTGTCTGTTGTTAAATCATAACATGGTAACGTGTGATTGGTGTCATCGCAACACTCTCTAACACAAGCTCACATTGTGTGTTTGAAACAAGGATGTAATAGTCCTCTGCTTTTTTCTAGGGTGCATTTTACCCCAGACAGCGGGTGTGGGTGAACGAACGAAAATGCACAAGAGCAACAAGATTTGAAGCTCATTGCAAGAGTTTCGCGCTGTGATTGGCTAGATGTTCGTTCACTCAAATCTAACTAACAAATCAGAGAATACGGGCGCAAATATTGGCACTAGGTCAAAAAAAGGTGCGGGGGACAGAATCACCCGTTTCTAGAAGTAAGGGGGACGCATCCCCCCTACGCCACTGGATGGAGCTCTCATCAGAAATGATTGCTGCTGGGATTTCTAAAACACTAAGCAGTACACCGGCCTCACGCAAATACTTCATTACCTCAGCTGGAAATAAAAACGCCTCAGGCAGGTCCAAAGGCCTTTATGTGCTTAACCAACTTAAATGGACACATAGGAGCAATCCATATTAATGCATTTTAATTGTAGCAAAGCATTAGAATAATGGAACTCCAGTATCATCGTACAAAGCAATTCAATTCGGTAAAACTTCTCGATTCATATGGATTTGAGCTGCTATTGAAAATAAAATCTCTATTTATGATGAATGAAAGAAAGCTTTTTTGGGTGGGCTTTAAAGTTAAAGACAAATCTGAAATGAAGCTCCTCCTCTTCTCGATTGACATCAGTTTGACGGCTTGAGCGTGAGCATTACATCCTTAACCACGTCCCTCCAACTCTCAATGTCCATCTCTGAATGAAAAGCCTACTTTACTACATCCAATCAATTCGCAGTAGAAAAACAAGCCACGCCCTCTGTTTCCCTCATTCAGTGTTCAGTTTCTCTCTGAAGTACATCACAGCACAGAAGTAAGAACGGACACATTACAGTCAGTGAAAATGACCCGAAGATGGAATATCCTTTAAACATCCTAGGGTAAGTTAGGGTAAGCATGAGTTAGTTGTTAGTTGTTTGATTACAGTATTACCTGTCTTGCAGCTCCTGGTCGGTGAGCTGTAGCTCGTCTTTTAGAGTCTGGTAACGGTCCCACCTCAGCAGTCGAGTGCCGTCATACAGGGCCAGCTCGCGGTCATGCAGCAACCTGGGATGGTAGACAGGCCAGATGAATATCCAAACAAATCAAGCACTGCAGCAAGAGACTAATGATCAGCAAGCTGCTCCAAAGTGAAAAATACAAGCACAGAAATAGCAGGGCTGCTGTTTTTTTGTTTGTTTGTTTTTCTTCCCACAGCAAGAGTGTGCTCTCGGGGAGAAAAAAACTGCCAAAAGACCAAAAATTAAATCATCAAAAAATGTATATTGAAGAGAGCTACATAAAACACAGTGCCCCAAGTTTCCAGAATCAACTCATTTGTCCATCTATAGTATAAATATTATTATTATAATTATTATTATTATCAAAATCAACAGCAAATACACTAATATTACGAACATTGAAAATGACTACTACTACTACTAATAATAATAATTTAAAAACTCTGAATAAATGTATTATTATTATTATTATTACTATTATCAGTAGTAGTTGTAGTAGTAATAACAACAATAAAAATGGACATATCAATAAATTACTACTACTAATAAATCATATTTTCATAAATAATATTAATTAAAATCTTTCTAATAACAATTTACTACTTCTACTACTACTACATCATTAAATAATAAAAATAGTTGTAATAATCTCCGTTTTTATATGATAACTGAATTATCAGTGCTATTTTTTTTCTTATAATCAACATTCACATTAACCTTATTAATTATAAATATAATAAGATACTATTATATTATAGTATATATAATATATTAATAATAATTACTATTACTGGTACTCATTACTACTACCAATGATAATATTAATTTTCTAGCAACAGCTGAAAACTCATCTCTTTTGTCAACACTTGACCTGCATCCTAAACATTTTTTTAAAACTATGTTTTTTTTTAGGTCTCTACACTAAGATAAGTGTTGTGTGGATTGTGGCTGACCTGGAAAGCACGGCCAGAGTGCCCAGGTTGACACGGTGGATGCCGTCCAGCAGCACCAGCTTGCCCTCCTGAGCAGCAGTCACCAGCGGGGAGGCCCTCCAGGCCGTGTCTCCATTAGGCAGTGTGTACCTCTGCTGGAGGAGGTCCCGCGCAGTCATATCCTACCACACACACACACACGCATTCAGTGCATCCTGTGGTATGCTGACAGGGAGGCGGGGGTGAAAGTTTATAAATGCATCTGAGGTCAATCATTCATACTGTATGAACACTCACAGGCCTTACATTGATTTGGAAATGTATGGCTGTGACTGACTTTGTGCAATAATACAATACATCCACCATGACTCAAGATTTAAGCAAAGGGCTGTGTCAAGATCTCAAGTAGTGATTAATCAATATACTGGATACCGTGTGAAAGGACTTTTTTCCCGTCCTAGATTACTCCGTCATCACAGCTGTACATAATATTAACACGTTTTTTTAATATACTCATTTATAATTTAATTCACCTACAAGGTCTTGCATTGCTCAAAAGTTAATAGACATTTAGAAAGTTAGAAAAGATCCAAATCAAAATAAATTAAATTTTTTTATGTTCATCGAAGAATCCTTACGAAAAAAGTAGTCATGGTTTCCACAAAAAATACTGTTTTTAACTTTGATAATAAGAATCATGTGACACTAAATAATACATTATTTAAAAAATATATATTTAAGTATCAAATTTTTATTTTATAAATAATTAAAAATATTTTAAAAATAATTTACTATATTTTTGATCAAAGTACAGCCTTAAGGAAACATCTTTAAAAACATAAAAAGCATCCTAAAAGACAATATGCTGGTGTACGAAAAAAAACTTTTATTCCCCGTTTATTTCCTTTCTTCAAACTTATTAATATGTTTATCAGGCCTTCGGTACCTGCTTTTGCGTTCTTAGGTGGGAGGGAAATATTTATTTATTGCTTTTGTTGGATTTATTTATTTTAATATTACTATTTCTTATGTTTATATAGTCTTTTGCCACTATGTTTAAATGATAAATGCAATCTGTATATGTGTGTATCCAAAAAAGTGCAATTACACTGTCAAATAATAAAACATTCAAAGCAAAAAAAACATTAAAAGAATAATACCTGGATTGGTTATTATTATATCTATCTACTAGCTTCAAGCATGTTTAAATAATACACAGTGGTCAATAGCAACGTATAAAGCTCATATTTCATTTACAGACATATTTATCATAGACTAAATTACATTTAAAGCATTCAAATCTGAAAATACAATCATTTAAACTTTTCCACTAAGACTGTTTGCCAATTCACATTAAATTGAATGCAAGAAAAATATGAAAAAGTTATCTAAAGGTGAATCTACACAGCGAGAACGAACCCATCATAACAAGAGGAAACGCAAGACACAAAACATTACTGCTTGTCAAAGCAAGTGCCAAGACTCTTTTTTCTGGCTTGTGACGTAGTATTTTTTTCCACAACTGAAAGCCCTGTATGTCATCAGGGACACACAGAGGCCCATGCGAGTTCAAAAAAGGGGGCTAACAAGATGAAGTACGCTCCAAAATTCCTCTTTTCCCCATACTCTATGACCTCTTGCTCTCACCGGGCAAAAATAACTAAAGCATGATGCACGGACAGCTTCCTTTTCCTGCTCTATTCTCACTGAGCCAAAGGAATTCCCGACATTCCAGTGCAAACGCACACACACAAACAGTGCTTTACTACCTGCGGCGCTAATGTTTACAACTCCGCTCTGAGCAGCCTGTATGAAGTGCATCAAAACACGAGCATGCTGCGATCAGACCCAGATGCTGATGGCTCGCTCAGCACGGGCCGGCCGCTGGTCACTCAGCAAGAGCCCTTCACATCAGCTCCTCACTGCATTCTCTCTGAAGTCTCAGGGTTGGAAAACTTGCTGAAAATGTGCTCACCCTCAAGTCACCCACAAAGAGTTTGTTTCTTCATCAGAACAGTTTTGAAAAATGTAGCACTGCATCACATGCAGTGAATGGGTGCCGTCAGAAAGAGAGTACAGACAAATCCATCATATCCAGAGTTTTAAACATCAAAATGCTGCTACCAGCTAAAATACAAGTCCCCTATAGCTTAGAATATCGCTTTCTCAAGTGAAAAGCTTGTCTAAATAAGGAGAGAAATATCCACAGACTTGTTTATGCGACAAAAATGGACCAAAACGGTTGTAAACAAATGTCTGTGGATTTTGACGAAAGAGGACAACAGGGGATGGATTTTTCACTGGAGGATGCATTAATATAGTTTCACATGACATTAATTGATGGACTGAAGTCATGCGGGGTACTATTGTGATGTTTTTATCAGCTGTTCTGACGGCACCCATTCACTACAGAGGGTCTGTTAGTGAAGACACATCATCTATATCTTGGATGGTCTGAGGGTAAGTCAATTGTCAGCAAATATTAATGTCTGCTATTATAACTGTTATGTGCAACTGGCACAAATAAATAAAAAGCATTCCTGGGTAAAAGTGTCAAATAATTGGGTAGATTTTTTCCACTAATTCCACAATCGTCACACTCCTTTAGGATTATACTCATCAGACTGTATGAACATGATGATCTGGCCACACTGTGGGATCTCAGCTGTTAATAATGTTAGACTGTACGATAGTCAAGACGTGTTAAAAAAGGTGAGTTTTACATCGAACTCAGACATTATTAAACGACTGTATTGCTTTGCACGCATGGATGAAATGTTGGTTATCACGATAAGTGGTAAGACCATCATATTTAAGAAGAATATTACAAGCGGCACCACACACCTACATGAAAACAGCGGTGCACCCCGTGTATATCGTACCAACGGCAACATATTAGATGTCTCACATCACATATGATTACTGAAATAGTCCTTTGTTCTTATTTTTTATATCAGTAATGTATATCAGGGTGTTTGTCTTACATTTTATATTTAATGTTTGTTGCATTGTTTTAGTGCCATGCTGTGTGCAAAGACATTTGCCTTTTTAAACAGAATTGACATTGGGAGCACAACTATGATGCCTTAAAAGGCTGTCTACGTAGTCCGTTCACTAGATTTGGTGTTCTGACAGAGGAACAGGGCCAATGCGGTTAATGATAACTGGGGGAGATCAAGGACAGTCCATGACTCTGATCCCAGAATAGAAACGACCCAAGAACACATGGCTATTTAAGGACTGAAGCTCTAAAATATGTTGTGTGGTCTTATAAGAATCACAAATATTAAAAACATTAATGATTGCTGATGGAAACTCAGGGAGATCTGTGGCCCCTGTGGTGCATGATCCCTGTGCTGATGCCCAGGACAACACTGAGCTTTCCCCGAAAACCCAAACACTCAACTGAAAACCTCACCGTCCACAGCTGCACACAACAGAGCAATTGCTAAACCACGCTCATGTGATGCAAAGGTACATTCAGAGAACACAAAAGAGCAAAAGAAAGGAAGGCACTGGGAACATTTTGCATTTTATAAAAGGATATTGCAGGTTAAACACTCCTGACACTCCTGCTTAGTCACCCTCATTAACACACCTGTCTTAACTAGTCACCTGTATAAAAGACACCTGTCCAAATCAATAAACCAAACTCTCCAACATGGGAAAGACCAAAGAGCTGTTCAAGGATGTCAGAGACAAAATTGTAGACTTGCACAAGGCTGGAACAGACTACAAAACCATTACCAAGAAGCTGGGAGAGAAGGTGACAACTGTTGGTGCAATTGTTTGAAAATGGAAGGAGCACAAAATGACCATCAATCCACCTCGGTCTGGGGCTCCACGCAAGATCTCACCTCGTGGGGTGACAATGATTCTGAGAAAAGTGAGAAATCATCCTAGAACTACACGAGAGGAGTTAGTTAATGAGCTCAAAGCAGCTGGGACCACAGTCACCAAAAAAACCATTGGAAACACATTACACTGCAATGGATTAAAATCCTGCAGTGCTTGCAAGGTCCCTCTGCTCCAGAAGGCACATGTGCAGGCCCATCTGAAGTTTGCCAGTGAGCACCTGAGTGATTCGGAGAGTGACTGGGAGAAGGTGCTGTGGTCAGATGACACCAATATTGAGCTCTCTGGCATTAACTCAACTCGCCGTGTTTAGAGGAAGAAAAATGCTGCCTATGACCCCCAAAAAACTGCCCACACCGTCAAGCATAAAGGTGGAAACATTTTGCTTTGGGGGTTGTTTTTCTGCTAAGGGCACAGGACAACTTCACCACATCAACGGGAAAATGGACGGAGACATGTATCGTAAAATCCTGAGCGACAACCTCCTTCCCTCGGCCAGGAAACCAACAAAGCCAACGAAGGAGTGGCTCAAGAAGAAGCACATTAAGGTCATGGAGTGGCCTAGGCAGTCTCCGGACCTTAATCCAATAGAAAACCTACGGAGGGAGCTGAAGCTCAAAGTTGCACTGATAAAATAAACCTACCATTAAAATGATACTTTTCTGAGACTTTTCATTTCTTTGTCATCGGACAAACTTACAAAATCAGCGAGGCGTCAAATAATTATTTCCTCCTCTGTATACGTGTGCTACATGAAAGACTTTGAAACCACTGGCACTGCTCCTTGCGATTTAAATGCAATGCACAGTTAGTAGACCTAAAAAACTTTGGTAAATTGTTTGTGCAATTGTATGAATTAATTGTATGATTCAAGTCACATGAAAACCTGTAACATGTTTTTTTTAAATAATAAAACTACAATATAAATTTTAGAAGAATACTATTTTTAATTTTGGCAAATTTGAGTGACACAAAAACATCTTTCAGGGGGAAAAAAATACATTTTTAGAAATAATCTTTCAATTATATGAAACATCTGCTTTTGAGGAAAAAAGTTTTAAATTTTATTTTAATTTGTTATATTTTATATAAAAATATTTGTGGGAATTGACTGATAAATAATTTTTTTATGAAGAAAAGTGTGAACTTGTATAACTTTGTGTGACTTGAGTCAAACGAAATCATACAATTTTTGATAAATCTAGAATAAAAATCTAGAAGTATTATTTTACATTATTTTGGTAAATTAGTTTAAATTTAAGCGATTTGAGAACAAAAAGTAAAAACAATTAAACAAACTACCCCTGCAAAAAACAAACAGCAGTAAGCACATCACTTAAAAACATACAAAAGAGATTCAAACAATTCACCACAACGCAAAATTTAAAAGTTATGAGCTGCCATGGTGAGAGTGTTATCATTTTTTAAAAAAGGTTTCATCCACTCCACTAGGTGTCAGTTCAAATATATAATGACCGCTAGTGCTTCAACTACGCAACTTTAAAAGGAACATTTCAGGCTTAATTTAAACAGAACTCTAATGACACCATCACAGAAAATAACCTGTAGAACCACTGCTAGAACTTTCTGTTGAAATCGACAGTATCTGTGGCATAGCAGAGCTTAACTTGTTTTGATCTTTTAAAATGTTACCAATATGTCATGATTTTCTTATGTTTAGACGTTACCTGATAAAGCATAATTGGTTCGATGCTGTAGCCCAGCATGTCAGCAAATTCCCTTGCAATCACGGATTTGCCACAACCCTGTAAAAACATGAAAGTGCATTAGCCAAAGCACAAAGCAATATTACCAAACATGCATATGATGTACGTTAATCATCTGACTTGAATAAGAACGCAAGCCATGACGCACACACAGAAGACTCCCATGATCTTCCTACATTACCTTAACAGGCAGTATAAAAGTGAGCTATTGTTCTTGTTCGTAACACATCAAGTTTCTAGTTCAAAGTGCATTTGCTCAGTGAGGGTGGCCACAGGAAGTTGTCTGTGTACCTTGGCTCCGATCAGACAAATGTCTTTGACGAGGTGGGACTGCATCATCTCGGCCAGCAGGCGGTCGTGGGTGGGGGTGCCGATGAAGGTGGGACTGCTGTTGGGTGGGCGACTAGGCCGCGTCCCTGAAGGAACCTGCGCAGAAAACACAGCATTTCCTTTACAGGGAAGAAACGCTTCATCTAATCTGTATTTCCAAATAAAGCACGACTCAAACTGAGCACCATGACTGCGTTCTGACCTGAAAGGTGATGTTCTGGTTGGCTATGCCGAGGGTGACTGCTGCTTGTTCTGCCTGATCTCTGTTCAAAGACTCGACTCTCAGCACCGCGGTCGGAGAGGGCTTCGTGCTCCCATCGGTCAGCTCAAACCTCTGAGAACAGAGCCTTTATTAGTGGGATTTTGACACAAGACAAGTATCTTTCTAGACTTAATTTGCAATTGTTATAGCATCTAGAAGTGGAAAAACTGTCATATTGATAACTTCAGTCAATTCAATTTTTCATATGTTATAATAATCATTTATTTAAAACTATATATGGGTAAATATTGCTGTTTATTGATATGTATTGTTATATCAGTGCATACTTAAAGGTGTTCTATGCGATGTTGCAGGATTTTAGCTCGATTTTATTTTTATCTCAAACAGTATGCATCACCCCTTGATCGTCTTGCTGTCTGCCCTCTGAATACATGGGGAAAAAACCCGCTCTTGAAAGACAACACAGAGGCTGCAATACCGAAAGAAACATTTTGGGCACCACAACAAAAACAAACAATCGGAAAGAAAAGGTGGGCATTAAAGCGTGTTAAACCCCACCTCTTCTTGCCGATTGGTTGGCCGAAGTTTGTTTTTGTTTGGTGTGCATCCTGCACCCAAAGTGTTTTGCAAGATCGCATAGAGAACCTTTAAAAAGAGGATTAAATACCATTCTTGTGTTAATTTAGTGAAAGAGGGTGGAAAAAACAGCTTGATTTTGTTTTTTTAACTAGATATGTGGTTTAGATGTTTTAATTTATATATATTTATATTATTTACACACACACACACACAACAGAAAAATTAACATATAATACATTGTTTTAAATTACTATTTGTATAATATATTATTAAAGAAATTATATTTCTATTTTAGATTTTAATTTAAGTTACACTACTCACAATTCTATTGTTACATAACACTGGATATTGTTATTTACATGAGTTCTTTTCCTATTTGCTCTGAATTTTAATGAAATAAGTTCCCTTTGATATTACTAATAATGTATGAGAACAAACATTTTCATTAGTTTAATATTTATTACCCCAAAAATGTAGACAATAACAAGGAAAGCCCCAAATAACAAACATTTACAATGTCAGTAGCATGTGTTTCTGCCATTTGCTTCAATGACAGCTTGACAGCGAAGTCTCATGCTCCTCACTAGCCTCATGATGTTGTTCTGAGGAAATGTGTTCCACTCTTCCGCAAGTGCTACATGCAGTTCTGCCAGGTCACATGGGGGTGGGGTACGATCATCCAGTCTCTGCTTCAATTGGTCCCAGACGTGCTCTATGGGGTTCAGGGGACATTGATGGCCATACCATATGAGGCACTTCAACATCCTGAAGTCGAGCTGTGACAATTCTGCCACGATGTGGTGGAGCATTATCATCCATGAATAGAACGTTGTGGGTGTTCTGGCAGAATTGGGAGATGATGATGGGTGCTATGATGTCTCTGCGGTAAGAACGCGCAGTGACTGAGCCATGTACAATAACCAAATCCGTTTTGCGCTGACTGGTGATCCTTCCCAGACTGTTGCACCTCCTCCACCAAAGCAAACCCTGGGGACCATGTTGACCTCAGCCTATTGCTCACCTCGCCTTTTCCAACAATGCTGTAGGCCATAATTTCTGTGCAAGGTGACCCGAACAGGATGGTAGACCACTGCTGCATTGTCAAGGTCAGATGGTCTTGTGCCCACTGCAAATGTTCACAGCGGTGTCTTGGTGTCAGGGGAGTCACCTGCAATGGTCGTCTGGCAGTCAAGCCAAAGCTGTGGAGTCGTTTGCGAATGGTTTGTCTGGAAAACCTAGTACCCCTCATATCTGTGTGGCAGTTGCATAACAATGTCTAAGTGCATAGAACATTTAGGTACTGGTCAAGTTCTGTGTCTGCTGATGACAATTTGAGACACAACAAGTTCACAAGCAACATCTGACTGCCTGCCACCAACCTAAAGACGCACCATGGCCAGGTGGCACTGCTCGTCTGTTAAGTGATGTTGTGTGTTCATTACTGTTTGAATGATGAACTTGGAATGACTTATTGACAATACCAGCATTTTATACCCAGAGAATGTTTCTGTCAACACTGCACTGGATCAAACATCATATAGATTTTAAAATCTTGTTAATTACTTATAAAGCCCTGAATGGCTTAGCTTATCAGTACTTGAGCGAGCTCTAATCACATTATAGTCCTCCATGTCTGCTATGTTCACAAAACTCTGTCCATTTGATACTACCTAGAATATCAAAATCTATTGCGGGTGGCAGATCTTTTTCCTATTTAGCACCCAATCTACCTAATACTGTTTGGGAGGCGGGCACACTCTGTCAGTTTAAATCTAGATTAAAGACACATCTCTTTACTC
>JAUYWG010000042.1:3626973-3646922 GCA_034779775.1 Enteromius afrohamiltoni
TGAAGACTGGAGTAATGATGCTTTGTATCACAGGAATAAATTACATTTTAATATATATTCACACAGAAAACAGTTATCTTAAATTGAAATAATATTTTCTGGATTTTTAATCTTATAAATGCAGCCTTAATGAGCAGAAGAAACATATTTAAGAACCATTGAATATCTTACTGACCCCAAATGTTTGAACGGCAGTGTATATCTACTATTCCACCATGGTGCCAAGAAATCATTGCAGCATTGGCTACTAATTGTATGTGACCCTGGACCACAAAACCAGTCACAAGGGTCAGGTTTTTTTTAAAACATCGGATTTAGCCTACACCATCTCATTTAAAGTTGTCTTAGCTACGCATAGGCTATTACTAATAATTAAAAATAATACAGCATTTTACTGTATTTACGGTAGAAAATGTACAAAGTATCTTCATGGAAAATGATCTTTACTTATTACTGTAAGCTAGGTAGCCTACTTTAAAAAATATTTTGCTATAGAATCGATGATTTTGATCTACACAATGCATTGCTGCTAATATACCCGTGACTGCTTTTGTGCTCGGTCGCATATTTTTGTAAAAGGGATACCGACCCCCGTCAATCTAGCAGTTTTATGTCATTGCGGTAGAATCTGTCCCCATGACTGCACTTTTTTTGTCCAAAATGCAGTCTATCTGGCAGCTCTCGCCAGGCTCTGAGTCTGTGGTTTTGTAGTCGGCTATAATGTTACAGGAGAAACATCTGTTGCTGTGTCCTCGCCATAGTTTGTGAGATTCCCGTCCGCCGCTAGGGTTTGCTACAGAGATTTCCTCAGCCCTCCTGCAGCCAGAGAAGCGCTCAGGAGAACCAGCCAGCAGCCGTGTTCAGACACGAACATGCACACGAGCCGGCGAGGAAAGTTTCACGGCAGCTCATTCACGATAGCGCACTGAGCGAATGTCCGGAGGCGCGCGGTTGCGCAGGAAAACGCGAAAGCATGACGGCCAAGAGAACCGCGTTCCAGCCGCTGTCCAGCTCCCGCATCCCGGCGGAGAGGAAGGGAGCGGCTGAGCGCCTTCATAACCCCGAGCGCTGTGCCTCTTCCCCGCAGGAGCCGGAGAAACCAGCGGCGTCCGCCTCAGGGCTTCCCGCCTTGGGGGCTGTCGGGGGCTCCGGGCCGGTGGTGGACGAGTCATCCGACAGCGAGGGAGAGCAGGAAGGGCCGCAGAAACTCATCAGGAAAGTGTCAACCTCCGGGCAAATACGAAGCAAGGTAAGACACGTTGTTTCTTATCTGAAGCCTGTGTGCTATGTGTTTGTTTGCTGTTCGTGTCCAGGCCGGTAAGCGGCGGATGGCAGCAGCCCCGCACATCCATGAGCTCAGTAAACACGGGGCTTTTCCAGCTTCAAACATCTGGAATGATCGCAGATTGAACAGGAATGTTGCATCTCCTGTGCCATAATTCATCGTGTCTCATAGTGAGCATGCAGTAAGTGCAGCTCGGTCAGCAGTGCTCTACTTTACACAGCCTTCAACCTGTTGATATTCAGTCACGACCACTTGTTGAAAAAGCTCTGAGAAAACAGTCAGGCTTTTTCTTTTGTCTTCATAATGCACCAGTAATCTTTAAGTTTCCTCTCCTGGCCACGCACCATTTTAATATTTTAATGTATTTATAATTATTATTATATTAACTTTTATTATGATTATAAGTATATTAAAATATAGCATAGTAATTAAAAAAAAAAAATACATTTTTCTCTGGATTTTGCATGTGGTTTTCCATACCTTAAATCATAAATGTGTAACATACGTTTATAAATATATATATTTTAGAGATAATATCAGGTTGAATGCATCAGGTCTGTTTTTAGATAATAGCAGTTTGTTCTTGCTTTTGTTGAATTCAGTTTAAAACAATTTGCTCACCATTTCAAGTTTATGAAATGTCTAATTTATTTAAAGGTATGATCTTTTCTGTCGTATTTACATACTTGTAAGCCCTCATGAACCCATTAAATGCTGACGTGGTCTTTGATGGGTATTTTAATGAACGGTAATTGAAGCCTCTTGATTCAGTTCTCCTGCTCGGCAAGGCGACACCTCAGACGTCTTGCCCCACTTCAGCCGTGACACAATAAAAAGTTCCTCTTTTCTGACCAGAACAAATCCACTTAATTATTGAGTGCTGCTCTCCACCCCCTACATTATTTAAGAGGCTATATTTAGAGACTGGCAGTTCTGGATGTGGAAGGGGCTGATCTTTTGTAATGCTAATGAGCTGTCAGTTTAAACCACACCACATGTGTAAATACAGCCTCCTTCTACAAGAATAATTCAGAAACACCACTTATCCTCTCATCAGTCAATGTAGCGTTAGTGATGAACGCAACATGTCCACTATCTAGGATTTGTTTATTTATTTTAACAAAATTATAGGATTTGTGAGGTGTTCAATTAACATTTTTTAATGATTTAATGAGTTAGTTGTGTTAAATGTAAATTAAAAAGTGTAATAAATTGATCAAAACATTAAAGACATTAACAATGTTACAATTTTAATTAAATATGCAGTTTTAGTCATCAAAGAATCCTGAAAATAAATATTGCAGATTCCACAAAAAAAAAAAATATATATATGTGACCCTGGACCACAAAAGGTAATAATATAGGTCATAAAGGTAACATTTCTGAAATTAAAAATGTATACATTATCTGAAAACTGAACGGATAAGCCTTCCGCTGATGTGATGTGTGTAAGGATAGGACAATGTCTGGCCGCAATGCAACTATTTGAAGTCTGAAGGTGCCAAAAAAAAAATCAACATTTTGAGAAAATCACCTTTTAAACTTTGTTTAATTAAGTTGTTAGCAATACTTATTATTAAACATGAAGCTTTGATATAGTTATGGTAAAGAAATTTGACTTGAAAATGTCTTTTTAGAACATGATCTTTACTTAATATCCTAATGATTTTTGACAAAAGAAGAAATAATCATTTTGACCATTACAATGCATTTTGAGATATACTTGTGTGACTTATGACTTTTGTGATCCAGGGTCACATATACAAATGAACAAATAAATAAATAAGATTTTAATCAAATTTACAACATTGATGGTTTTACTGTTTTGCCTCTGTGAGCTTAAAGGACTTCCTGCAACTTACTTCCAAAAAATGTAACAAATCTAAAAAAATAAATAAAAAGTCAGAGTATATTTTCCCTGTAATTATTCAAACCTTATGACTGGTAGTCATATAAATGATATATTATAATTTTATCACATATTATATGATTTTATATGATATTATATATTAAATTATAAAAATACCAAGTCTCAATTTATTTGATAAAATATTTACAGTTAAAAATAAATACATAAATAAATAAATAAATTATATATATATATATATATATATATATATACAATTCAAAATAACTCACATAATTTGTTTAAAGATACATTTTCAGATAAAAAAAACAAAAAAAACAGTTGTTATCAAATGTTACAAAAGTGTGTTTGTTTTTCGAGAGTTATTCTCCAGTACATGTGTGTTTATATTAGTCTGCTCTTGTGCCTCTCTTTGCCCTGCATGGTAACTCTGCGGAGAGCAGCTAATGTTCAGGCCATCTGTGTTCACATACGTCTCTGTGCGGTGAGATTGAGCACTAGTTAGCTGGTGATGGTAGGTGCTGTGTTGTCGTGTCATTGTTTGCTTACCATGGGCTCTTCACAGACTGTCCCGTGCATCCTGTGTACTTTGTCACAGAGTGCTCCATATGCTGTGGATCTTCTACTGTCGGACTCAATTTTTCCCGACCTTTAGGAAATTCCCACTCTATCTTCATTAAGCTAATTGATTGAGCTGGGAGTGCTGTGTGTGGCAGCTTTGACTCTGAGTAGCACGTCAGGGCATGATATCAAAATAAACGTGTGGTTTGTTCTGTTCTGTGTCTTGGTCATTTGTGGGCTTGGTTTCTGTAGCAACATCACTCCTCCTATTTCTCCAGCAAGTTTTTTATGGAACAGTCTGCCTATGTGTGAATTCAGTTTTACAGATTCACAGAATTTTTGATATTACGAATTGTGCATTGCAAAAAAATAATATGAAGATTGTGTTAGGGCTGCACAATTATGACCAAAATTATAATTGCGATTATTAATTACAGTTATCACAATTTAAACTGAATGATGTTTATACCATTGTTTTAAGCAACTGCATGCTCTAACTTTTATTGCTTTTCTAAAACCAATGGAAAAACCCTTAAGATAACATGTAGAAGCCCAACATAATTGTTTATTATTTATTTATATCGTAATTTCATAATTGTTTATTATTTATAATTTATTAATAATGAATTTAAGTAATAGGAATTTAGAAAACAGACCTTGAAATAATAATAATTAAATATATATATATATATATAATAAATAAAATAGTATGCATAATATGCATAAAATTATTTAACAGAAGTGTTGCAAATATAAATTTTTAAGCATGCTATTACATTATATATAATATAAAAATATTACAATTAGCACCCATAATTGTTCATATTATATATTTTAAATCTTTTATATCATGAAAAATCATTTATGTTGCCATTTAAAAAACAATATTATATATTTCTTTACATAACATATATTTATGCTGTGTTTATTTGTTATGTTTATATTAAAACACACACGTACAGTATATATTTTGAAAGTATTTTCATGTAAATGCATTTATATATTTCTAATATTTTTTATTATATCTAAATATATTTAATATATAAACATAACCTATTTTCATGACATAATATACACGCATGTGTTTGTGTTTATATATTTTTAATAAATATACACAGTACATACAAATATATTATGTGGAGAAAAACTTTTATTTTGGATGTGATTAATTGTTTGACAGCACTAATATATATACATACTCCATTCCACAAAACAGTATGTAGGTTACAATATAGGTTACTTATATAATATGAAATGCATTATGTATAATATACATGACTTTGACAAATATATGGTTTTAAACTTAGACCTGTGAACAATGCACAGTCTGTGTTATCATGATTATCATGATATATAAACACTTGCATTTGTTTATTACTCTCCATAGGTGTACTGGTGTTTCTACTGCACAGACTGTATGTGGTATTGTTCTACACTGACCCTACACCTAAACCTACCCCTTACAGGAAACTGTGTACTTTTTGAATTTAATAAAATATGTTTTTTAAGCCTTTTGTTTTACGGGGACACAGGAAGTGTCCTCATAAACCATGTTTACGTTGTAGTACCCATGTCATTATACATATTTGTTTCCTCATAAACCACAAATGAACATGCTTTTTTTTTTCTTCAAAAAGCAGTGTTTATTATATTAATTCTCCACAGTATGATATGCCGCTATGCATATATAAATGTAAGATGTTAGAGCTGTGAAGAGCACTCAATTCAGTGCAGTGATACAAGCACAGCTGGGCTCTGTGTTTCTTGTACAGATCTGACTGAAGCTCTGTTGGCTCATGCTTTGTAATTTAGTGGGAGAGCTGAAGTGTAGCAGATCATCTGATCCTCCCAGAGACATCAATATAGAGCTAATACTCTCACACTCTCTTCTCATATCTCCATACACCACGAGACCAAAGCTGCAAGCCCCGATGACGCTTCTTATGAGTTTTATAGACAACATGAAACATGATCTCAGAAATGACATAGGTTTGACTGGATTGGATTTGTTTTATTGGTTTAGTAGTTAAATATTGGAGGTTTCAAAGTAATGACTGGGCTGGGCTGGGCGATATACGTCGAACATCTCATCAGTAAAGCCGGTTCTTTGATTAGCGCTAAATCTCCGTCAGCTGTTTTAAATGCAGCGCCAGTTTATGAACAGAGCCGTAGATCACTGAGAAGCTGCGCGTTAGTTTCGCGGGTGATTCAATGGCGCAGCTTCTCAGTGATATACGGCTCTGTGTATAAACTGGCGTTCCTTTTGAAGACAGCTGACGAAGATTTAGCGCTAATCAAAGAACCTGCTTTACTGATGAGATGCGCATGATATATCGTTTGATATATATCGCCCAGCTTTAATTAGTGCTGTCAAATGATTAATAAAGGTAATGCAAAATAAATGTTTTTTTTGTTTACAGAGTATATGAGTGTGTAGCATGTATATTTATTATGTGTATATATATATAAATAAATACACACAGATACAGTATATATTTATGCAAATGTTATTACTATAATAAAAAATACCAGTTACAAATATTTTAAGAAGCTTTAAAGTATTCAATTTTTTAATGTACAAAAAAGGGTGTATATATAGATAGTATTAATTATGCTAATATCGTTAGTCATAATCAAAAATCCCTGAATTTATAGATAAATAGCTGTTGCGGTGACTGATCTGTCCACTTCCTGCATTGATTACATTTATTTCAAGTTCTTTTTTTAAAGTGAACAGATCTGCTCTCTCTAGATTTGGGGATCTTGTTCCTTTCACAACAATCATCTGGATTCTGCTGTTTTTCATAATGATTAGACTGCATCACTGTTTGTTATCTGGGCAGATGTAATTGATGATAATTAGATGAGTTTAATAGGGCAGTTAGAAGAATAGAGCAGGAATTGTGTTTAGAGTTCAAGCGATGCGTAGGCAGACAACGACCTTCATAACTTCATCACACAGTGATTCCATCCCGGTCAGATAAATGAACAAATCGTTTTTGTAAATTGATGATTTATTATTTCATTGTTGTTTATCATAAAACTCCTAGCTCTCGATTTATCGGCGGAAATTGATTTGGTTTAACCAGTTGGTCTGGTTCATACTCATTGTTCGTGTTATTTGTTCATAACACGTGATATCTTTATCAATACACAATAAAGAGTTTTGTTTAAATAAATCATACTTTAATTAAAATATTTCAATTCTCCATGGAAGAGCACAAAATGTTAAATTGTTAAACAAATGTTAAATTGAACACAACATGTAAAACGGAAAAATATCTCTGAGGTTTCCTTTATAAACTTAAATCTAGATTTCAGCAGAAGAATCAGATCTATCAATGTGCGTCTGTGTTATAACGGCTCTTTTTGCCGCGTGTGCGCTGATGTTCACATCTGTTGACATTTCCAAACACCTTCCTACAGTTGCTTAATAAAAGCGGGCTTTCCGCACAAAAAAAGTGCATGTGTCATTAGTATGAAAAAAAATGTAGGTTACAGCTCTGTCGGACGCGGCCCGGGCTCGGACAGAAGAATGCGTCCCGATCCGCGCTCTATTACCTTTGATGACAGCGGAAATAAAACAATAGATAGAACTGCGACTGTATGCTAGTATTGTGCAACACGCATCCAATTCAGTTTATGAATGATTACATGATATAAATTGTGGATAATTAAGCTATATATAAAACGCTTTAAATATAAAAATAACAAGAACCGTACAGAACCGAGATACAAATGGGTTTGGGATGGGTTTTGTGAACGGTGCCACCCCTACTGGCAATGCTAAGACTGTCGCCTGACCAGGAGAGATTGAGCACACGGAAGCTGAGATCCAGGTGCATAGATAGACGAGGGGAAATCCATGATAGCATCAGCAACGAAAATCTGTCCTGATGTCTGACAAGTTCTCTTATTGAGTTAAGAGAGTCTGCTGAGTTCTGTATCCTGTGTCCTGTGCTCTAATGCATGAATGAGAAGCACCGCTGATTCAATTGCGGAGCTGCAGGATGGGATTTGCCACAGGCTAAACTCACCCCATGGTCAATCTTTTGCACGCTTTCTCTTAAACACTGACTGTGGCCTGACATATGGACCTCTACCTGTGTCTTTGAAGATTTGGCACATTATGCATTATTAATTAATGTCAAATCAGTGTTTAACACTAAGGGCCAGAAAAAAATATTTTTATAAATAACCCCCGTTAAATCATTTTTTATCCAAATTTTATTTATAGAGTCTAGGTTTTTTTTCATAGTGGATAAATTAAATTGTAGTAATTATGTCTGGTTAATTTAAATCGAAAACGTTTTACAATTGAACAACATTTTTTAAGTTACATTTTTAAATACAAAGGGTCCCATCAGTTTTCATGTTTTCCGTTTTAAAATTACTGATCAAGTTTTACTTCAATAAGCATGTCTAATTAACTGAATGTATACAGCTTGAACTTTTGTTCTACAGAAATAGTTTTTTATTAAAGTTAATTAATGTTTAATTGAATGCAAACAGCTGGAATTGAATACAGTAAAATGTTAACGTTACTTTTATTTTGTGGCATTCAAAGTGCTGCACCACAGAGGTTTACTGATAAAATAAAAAAAATGGAAGACAAATTGTGATACTCCTTAAAAATAAAGTTGAACAATTGTATTATTACTATTACTCTTACTACATACATTCTACATTGCAATATGTCATATATTTCTGTCACAATTACTTTACAGTTACTTTATTTGGACAGGTTATCTTGAAGATCCGTGACAGTCCATGTTATTCTTTAAAATTCATTTTTATGACTGATTCCACATTTTCTGAATCACGGAGATCATAGGGTCCAACATTACAGACTAGTCATTTTCTTGATGCATAAAATGGTGTGCTGACCTTTGATTGGCTGAAATGTTGTTTGTGGATGCTCTGTGGTTCAAGTGAGCAAAATAGTAAAAGTTGAGCACCTGAATCTGTGAATAACTTGTTGCAAAGGCCACTCATTGTTAGAAGTGAGATCCATATTCAAATGTGGAAGAGTTTCATTTTCTGTAAAGTTTCTTGTAAATATAGACATATGCAATTTACAACAGTACAGTTGGCCATTCTGGCATGTCTTGATGAGTCAAGTGGCTTTTTTTGGGCTTGTGTGTCAAATCCGGGTTGCTTATGTTTGTAGTGAGCTCCGGCTCAATATATTTTGTATATATAAAGCACACTTTTCCTCACATTAAATTTCCGTATCATGTTTTTTCCCTCCAAATACAATGATATGTACATCCTATGTATGTGTATAAAATAAGTAAAAACATTGTTTTAGTTAATTTAAGTTAATATTTTTTGCTTTTATTGTATTCAATTATAAAAAACAACAACTTTGGATTAATTTGATTAATAGTTATTAGTGCTGCACGATTAATCATATCGCAATCGCGATGTCAGCCTATGCAATTACATTACAGCAAATGTTGCGATTATATTAAATAAATAAATGCATTCGTGGACGTAACAAGACAGTGATTCTTGCTCACACCAGACACGAATGAAGCGTTAAGCGCGAGTGCATTACATGTTAAGTCAATGCAAAGACACAGACACACTTAGACATCCTGCAGCGATTTGCGCGAATTAAGCGGCGCCTTTAACGCGCTGGCTTTACACTGCATGCATAAGCAGCGCGGAAGCGGTTCTTCCCCGTACACTGTGTGCCATGTGCTTTGATTCATGTCATTTTTCTGCACATGCTACGCTCTTCTGCTCTGCCCCTGTGTGCTCTCATCCGTTAACATGGGTGCCGAAAAAAATACTCGCTGCCTACGCCCTGCTCATGCGCGCAGTGTGAAACCGGCGTAAACTCCACATGTTCAAGCGACGCCCAAGTCGCCTCAGGTGTGAACGCACTTTTATCAAAGAGAGATTCGAGAAAATGATTGCCACACTGGACAAGAGATACCAAAAGAAATATACCAAGTATATGTTACATCCTGCTAAAGTGTTTTGGGACAACATGTAAAAATGGCCATTTGTTTTATTGATCTGTACTTTTGACTTTTTAACTTTATTTTAATGTTAATTGAAAGTAATTGAATTCAGTAATGTAAAGATTTAATTTTGTACAATTTAGTTTTAATGTGTTGTTGCTAGATTGCACTGTATCTCAGTTGAGAAATACAGATTTCAGCATTATTAGTAATCTGTGTGTGCAAGTTGAGACAAACCACTTATATATCGTATCGCAATCACAAATCGCAATTTTGACCTTTTAATAATCACAGTGTGGCACTTTTCCCAAATCGAGCTGCCCTAATAGTTATTAAAAGAAATACATTTACATTTAATCATTGAAAGCAGATGGTTTTATCTAAAGAGACTAACCAAGTAGAAACAAACAGACCAACAAGAGAGCAACAATATACAAGTCCTGTGACACGTCTCAGTTAGTCTAGCACACTGCACATAGCAAGGATTTTTATGATTGTTTTGTTTTTGTGATAAAATGAAGAACAGAGAACCACTTAATTAGTATTTGAAAGTAGTCGTCTATGACTGCCTACTGAATTCAGTCAGTATCACTGGTAAAAGGCTGATACGTTTTTACAATTTCAAAATCATCTTTGTACAGAAATAACTGCGAGGATTCCTCTGTTTTTTAATCATTGTGGCCTCAAAGTTTTTTTAAAGAGGTTTTTTTTTGTCTTTGCCACATTGTAAGTGTCAGATTTGTCTTGTTTTGTGCTGGAATGTGTTGCTTATAGGGATATTTCACCAAAAAAAATTAGAATCTCTTTTTATTCATCCTCATGACATTTCAAAGCAATCATTTTTTTTGTGTTCCACAAAAGAAGACATTTGTCAATCTTTAAGTATGTCTTTTCCCTTAAATCTTATAATGACTATGTATAGGGAACATATAAAAGAATTATAAAAAATGGCAGGGAAAAAACATAAAAATACTGATATAAAATGAATGCAAAATCTTGAGTTTTGAGTTTAATTAATTTCTTCATCTGAAATTTAACTTCTTCTTCTGTAATGTTACAATCGAAATGTTTACCGCTAATTTTACCTCTAAAACTTTCAAAACAATAAATATACTTTAAATAAAAGTAAAAGCAATAAATTTCATTAATTAATAAAATTGCATAAAATAGCTTTCATAGCGTCACCAATTTGAATTAAATCAGTTTAAATGATTATCAAAACCTCTAGTCAAGTTATCACTGCAGTCATGTCAAATTAAAGTTTTAAAGTGCATTTTAAATCATTTTTTAAAATATCAAAAAAATTGTTTTTAACACACCTCAAAAGTGAATGGAAACATCCTGCAAAGTTTTAAACCTAAAAGTGCACCGTGTATGAAGTTATTGTCTCTCAAATCAGAGGATTGACTCGTCCCACGCCATTTAATGTTGGCGTCAAAGTGAAACATTATTATATTACCCTGCCAATTGTCATTTTTTTAGAGAGTTAAAAGCTCTTAAATGCTTTAAATGAAATCGAACATTCACAGTAATGGTTTGGGAAAATGAATCATTGAAGGAATCGCTTGGGAGCTGTTGAACAAGTGAGGTGAAAATGAAAGTGTTTTTTGATCTTGCATGCGTGTCAGCCTGTTGTTGGGACTCCCAAAACCAAAATAAGTACCTTTCATTACCCACAATAGGGGCACTTTAAATAATGATCGTTTGTTTGCTTGTAAAATGTAGTTATGTCTCCTATAAATACCCAAACTGTCTTCCAGTAGAGAAATGACAACCATATTCATCTTCAGCATGTGCTTAGACCACAAACCCTCTGAAACCCTGTGACCCTATTGTACATTGAACAAAAGCGCTTGTTTGGCATTGACATTCCATACATATATATCATTCCCTTTTCCACAAGACGCCTGTGAGTGAAGAATTCTGAATTCCTAATTCCTAATACGCATTTTCGTCGTAATTGGCCAGCATTCATTCCTTCAATAGACGCTTATAATGGGGCTAGTTGAGAGACTCCAAAACGGTTTGTTCGGAGGAAACGGGGCGGCATTCACGATCATTAGCTGTCTCTAAAGAAGCCGGGGAGGGTGTCGGGGTTCTGGACAGCTTTGAAAATGGGTTTTAATGATGGTCCCCTCCTCGCCCTCTCCTGCTGACTGTATAGCAGCGTTTCAGTGTCTGTCAGGCGCTTCCCTCCCCGCGCCTGACCGTCCTGACCACTGTAATTGTTACCTTGTGCTCTGCCTCCTCTGTACACAATGACTCCGTGTCGTTAGAGATGAGAAAATTATGTGCCAACAACTGACAAGGTGTAATTGCTGGACCAGTTTAAGCTGTGCGGCAAAGTTTCTGTGAAAGTGGTATTTTTAACTTTGCAGAATGGAGCGGCATGTTCCTGATAACTCTGTGTGCCGTTCACACTGGTCTTTAGCAGCGAGGATTCTTCTGTTTCTTACTTTTATTTATTTACCCACGTGACATTGCGAAGGCATTATTGTTTTGGTGCAACACAAAAGTAGACATTTTGAAGAATCTTCATGCATGTCTTATACAATTTATTGACTATGTAGGTCAGCGTGAAATACAAGGGAACATTAAAACTGGTGTAACAGACTGTGTGTGTGTTTTTTTTTTTTATTCTACAATTTAAAGGTGAAAAAGTTTACTTTAGAATTTGGATCTGTAGTGCCATAATCTATTTACAGCTATATTTAACTAAAAAAATGCTGCAGTAAAACAACACACACATATATAAATATGCCACAAATACATTTAATTAAATTGCTAAAATTCGAATAACAGTTTTTTCAGTGTTTTGCCCTTTTTCTAGCTACATAATATTAAATAATCCAAACCGACTGCACTGCATTTTATGTATAATCACTTTCTATTTTAACAGTTTTAATTTAATTTGAAATCAAGTTTTAAAATTCCTTGTTTTATTGTTGTGATTATTTTTTAGTATTATTTTATGTCCATTTATGTGAAGCACTTTGAATTACCATTGGGTATGAACATGCAATATAAATAAACTTGCCTTGCCTTAATAGTTGTTTCCTTAAATCAAAGCTATCAAATGGCTTTAGAAATATACTGCATATGTTGTTTGGACTAATGTTATGGTTCTTTTTGGCCAGTTTTAGCACTATAATCATGTTATATAAATCCAGAAAGAGCAGACACTTATCCATAATTAGTTTTCCGATCATATACCATCTCAGCATGAGAGGACAGATTTTTACATTACCTTAAAGCAAATGTCTTTATTTTGCCTACATTTTTTTTTTGCTTAGCCCACAGGAGATTTGTTTTCTCAGTAGCTCGATAATGGGAGCATCTTTATTTTTTTTTATTAGCATTTGATGCACTGGCCGTTCGACAGAGCCCGAGGGTGAGCGGTGAAAAGCCATGTGCCCATCCAAGCCCAACTTCCTGGCACAGTTGTGCAGTAGCAGCTTTGCCACAAAATGCCCCGCAGGTCTTCTGTTCTGTCTAGAGAAATGATGAATCTCACCACTGCAGCCAAATCCTGACGCAGAAAAAAGCCTGAGCCTAGATTCTTTTAAAGCCAGTCCTTGATGTGATTAGAAAACAAGGTAGTTTCGCTTCAGAAGTTAATAGAGCTTACACATGTCACGCACAGCCTAGAAGTGGCTTATTCCTTCTATAAAATGATAGCAGCAGGCTCTAAATGTTCAACAAATGCATACATTTATTCATATTAATAATCAGAGTGAACTGTTTTTCCGCCAAGTAATGTAGTTCAATAGTCTGTTTACAGTGTTGCTTGGTAACTGTTATTCACAATATGTGCTCAGAATAGTATTTATCTGCATTTAACCGTGAGTTTGAACACTCATCCAATCAGAATAAACTATCTGATGCACATTTACTCTGCAGACACTTTTCATATCAACTTAAAGTGCCCCTATTATGCCATTTTAAAGGTTGCTAATATTGTTTTATGAGTCTCTTAAAACAGGTTTACATGTATGCAAGGTCAAAAAAAACCCTTTAGTTTTCTCCAAAAATAGATTTAATTTTACCCCATTTCTAAATGATTCTTAAATGACTCGAGTGAAGCAGTTCGAAGAATCAGTCTGTCTAAACCCCGCCTCTCTGTGAGCCCTCACTGCTGTGATTAGTCAGATGGCACAGTGCTTTATGATTGCTTTCTGACCTTACTAGGGATTCTTTCAGAGAGCATGCATCAACTAGTTAGCACGGACTACCATGGAAAGTGCTCGTAACTTGCTTTTTGAAGCGAATCGTGCACAACTCTACGTTTTGAACTTCAACATTGTGTAATGCATAACACTGCGTTAAACATTGTTTATCATTACTGAAACTAATGAGACAGACATCGATCACAATGTATAGACTACATTAGTCCCCCAGCTGAACAACAGAAGTACAAAAACGCAAGCTGGCGGTTACCAAGACATCTGCAGGGTTGTTACGTAACGTACACAAATACGAACGCTAGAAAATACCATCATCAGTTATTAATCTTACTTACAGGTAGAAGTTCAGAGGAGCAAACCGGTCCAAATAAACCGGGCACTGATCCATCTTTTAAGACCAAGTGTTTGGTGAATATCGCGTTGTACTCCAAGATTGGAAACGCAGTCATCAGTAAAATGAGGCGAACACAACAAGAGACTGTAGTGCTGAGGTGCAAAATTTGGAAAAATGAATGTTAACCGCTCATTTTTTGTAGATTCATCTTTCAGAAGGGAATATAAAACAAATGAACTCTCACAGGATACAGCGTCTTCTTCACATGATGTAAATGCTACTGTTTGTGGGCGGGACCAGTTGTTCAGGACGTAGAACATTATGTCACTTAGTGATGTGGATCTGTAACAGAAAAAGATTCAAATTGCTGACGACTCGTTTAGTCGAATGTGAGCCGACTCTTTTTCCTGATAGACAATAATTTTATTTATCATGCAGCGTCACAACCTTGCAGATAGTTTATGTTCACGTACAGCTACATGACACACTGCATGAACGATCATGTTTGAAAAGGCATAATAGGGACACTTTAACACTTAATCAGTCTTTGTCTGTAACTGTGGATTGAAAAACCACCAGTACTGCGGAAACTATTAAAAAAATACCCCAGACGTAAAAAGTCATGGTTATTTTAATAGTTGTTTTAATGACAGTAGAGGATCCTGGCATCTCAGTTCTAGCTTATAAATGAAGTCGTTTTTTTGTTTTTTTTTAAACATGTCACTTTTTGTCTTTTTAAAATGTGGCACTATAGTGGAACCAATAATCGTAAGAACAGTGACTTTGTTGTTTTGCCAATGATATAGGTGGCCCTCATCTTCCATTGTGACTCTTCACCAATAAAAACATGGTTGAAGGCGTTTACATGACTTTGCCCGTTATTAAACATAATCAGTATTGTTATGTCTGGCACGGTCTGACTGTTCAAACAGAATAAAGATGATGTGTTAAAATACTTGTTTGCCGTTAAGTAAACAGTTTGTAGGCTGATTCCTCCAAAAGTATAAACACTGTGGGGGTTTTGGATGATATCAATACATTGCTCTGTTTGTTTGATCATCACAATCAGCTCAATGCAGCAAAACATTGACTCAACCGATGCCGTGACTTTTGGCGTAGAACTGTGTGTCGTTATTGTTAGTGGTTGGCTGAATGTGTAACGAATGGTACGACGGGAAGCGTTCGGATCCACTTGCAAACGTTTATTGGATCACACACACTCAAGGTATAGTCGACAACGGCAAACGGGGGAATCAAAGACAAAGGCAATAGAATAATCCAGAGTATGTGTCGACGGTCAGGCGATGGGCAAACTTAATCCAAGAGGGCAGAGATGAAAGTGAATATCCAAAGGCAGGCGGGGTCTATAGTCCAGACAGGGAAACACGGAGAGACACGAATGGCTAAACAAATGGATAAACACAGGTTACATCCAACAAGCACATTCACAAGACAACCGGAACTTAAATACACGTAAAAACTAGGTCAGAGGGTGGAGACTTGAAATGAAACACCATGACAACAAATGAGTGGGCGTCCATGAATGAAAACAGACACAAACACCACATAAACACATTGCATTAATTGCAGATTCATGTAGTTTCTGTTAAAGTATAAATCTGTTTTCTTTGTTATAAAGTTCTTGTAAAAGTTCACACGAAAAGACGCTCAATCATCTCATGTCTGGAAAGAAGAGGAAATGTAGCTGTTGCTGGCCGATGGGGAATGATTAGTGAATAAACTGCAGAACGTTATGTTTTCTAATACAAGCTAACGGTGCATCCAAATCTGCGCTGAAAGTGTTACTCATCAGTCAAACACTATTATCTTGGCAATTGTGTTTATTGATTCTAATGCCACAGAAGTGGCACGCTTCACTTTTATAGCGGTGAACTGCCTAAATGCACACGTGTTTATGCTCGAGTGTTGACGGGATATGGGTCAGCTGAACATCAGTCATCTCTGGTCACTTGTACATCTCTGCATTCTCTATAAAATGTACATTCGTTAAAGTCCCTGGCGGAGAAAACCAGGCCACAAGTTGTGTTGTTCCATTTTTGCCTTATTTAGTGATTTGCAGAGAAAATAAGCTCTAGCAGTCGTTGTGAGGAAGGGCAATCCAGCACTATACAGACTGTTAATAATGTAATTCAAGCCCTCCTTATCAATTAGCATAAAGGAGAACATTCTAAAGTACTTATTAAAGGAATCATTTAATTTCTCTGAAGAAAAGAAAAGGCAGATACATCTTGGTCTGGGGGTGAGTAAATTATCAGGAAATGGTTACTTTTTCAAGACATTGAAATATAGCTCTAAGAAAAGTGTTTAGATTTTAAGCAAGGTATCAGGTATCAAGGTATCCTAACCAAATCTGTAATAAACGTTATTTCTTCCATGTACAGTGAGTTAGAGTTTTAGTCTATGCATCACCTCAAATAAAGTGAAGTTATATTGCTACTTTTCTATATGAGTACGTAGGTAAAAGGTGAAAAAGAACCGGAAGGTAAATAAACGGCAAACGGAAATGACACAGATCGAGAATACAGAATAGTCTTATGTTTCATGCATGCACAGAACAGGAACGTAAGCGTTTTCCATCGTTTCAATGTGGATGATCAGCTCTTCGGAATCAATTGAAAATGATCGTTTTTAGATGAAAACACTGTTTTCAAATATATCCGTATTAGTGTAGATGTAGCCTGAATGACAATACAACATAATTTCAACCAAAAACGTTTTTGAAACCTTAAAAGTAGACAGGTTAATGGCATTAAACGAGCTATCTATGGACATAAAATCACTTTTGTGATTTTATTTTATTTTTGTTTTTGATGCAGACTTCTTAATGTCTTTGACTCGTATAGATTTGTTCTGATTGGCTGTGACATGCACGCAGGGGTTTCACTCTCAGACAGACTTGTTGCTGGGGTATCACACTAGTTTAATCCAGCTACCATCTTTACCTCTTTTTTTTAGTGGACTTGAAAAGATGCTGAAGAAGCGAACATGTTCGTGGCCTTGAATTGTTCGACTTGTAGATGGTTGGTGGGGTTACCCAGTTCATTTGAAGCCCAGCTGAAAGAACACATGTTGCTGAAAGCGTCTCTTTACAAGGTCAACGCACCCTGCAAGAGAGGTGAAGTGTTTCTCCTCCAGCACTAACCCAGATGCACTTCAGAGTCAGGGAGACAACTAAATGCCATTTAGCATTTAATAAATTCTAACACAGCAAAAGCAGATATTTATTATTAAATCTTAAAATATGACCTTAAGTTAGATTTAGCTGTATAAATAATTGGATGTTTCATCAAATCACAGAGGTTATCAAAAATGTAGGATTTCATCTTTTCACTCAAAGGCTCATTCTTTAAAAAAAAAAAAAAAAAGTGTATATATATATATATATATATATATATATATATGTGTGTGTGTGTGTGTGTCTGTGTATGATATAGACAAAATGTGGAATAAACACAGACTATTTCAATATTTATTTTATGAAATATGACTTACACAGCTGTCTAACAGTTGTGGGCGTCATTTCTATATTTAAAAAAAAAACATATATATATATATATATTATTAATATTAGATTAAATGAAGGTAAATATCACTTGAATTACATTGAATATTTTATTGTGAACCATTTTCAATCAATAATTCATTTCATAAGATTATGGAAAAAAGAAATATAATTAAAATGAAAAATATAAAAATAAACATTAAATTAAAATTACAAGGAAAATGGGAGGGAAAAATCTAAGTCTGTATACTGAAGTAGTATATAAATAATCTTAAAATAACACTGTCCAAAAGTCCCCAAAAAGAAGAGTTTATTTAATTTCTGCAGGTTTGCAGCGAACCTGCTTTCTCATACCGCATAGGCAAGCTCTTTCCCCCGGTGTGCATTTTTATGTGGTTTGACATAACGACATGGGTATGACATAGGTATTATGGTATGAAGGTGATTTATGAGGACATTTTTAGTTTCCCCATAATTCAAAAGGCCTAAAAAACATACTATTACTTCCTGTGAGGGGTAGGTTTAGGTGTAGGGTCAGTGTAGGACAACACCACATACAGTCTGTACAGTATTAACACCTATGGAGAGTCCCCCTAAACCACTAAAAACAACATTTGTGTGTGTGTGTGTGGTTCAAACACTGTAGACATGTGCCAGAGAGCAAAGCACCGAGGCTGGATTTCCTCACTCACAGGATGTCCGTCTGTTATATCACTCACTTTCTGAAGAAACGCTGGTGGTGTCCTCTCAGAAGAAAAGCGGCCATCATTGTTTGAGCTTCTGTTGTGTGAGTGTGTGATGTTGAGAGAGGTGTGGGTGTACAGTGTACTGCAGTGGGGTTAGTCATGTATGTCTGGCACTGAGCCGTTCTCCCTCTTACAGTTTCATGAAGAAACAGTCTATTAATAGATCACTTCTTATCCCATTTGGCAACAGGAAGGGAACTGAAGACAAGAAAAAGGAACTATACTGGCCAAAAAGACACAAACAAAAGAGGAACATTAAAGCATTAACCTTTTCATTTACTGCAGGACAGACCCAACAAATGTACATTACAGTTCAAACATTTGGGCTTGGCAGGACTTTTGAAATGCTTCAGAAATAAGTCTTGTATTCTCAGCAAATCTGTGTTTATTTGATAACAAATGCAGCAAATATATTACAATTTAGAATAACAGTTTCTATCTAAATATGTTAAAACATCTAATTTATTCCTGCGATGCGCAGCTGAATTACTCCAGTCTTCAGTGTCACATGATCCTTCAGATATTATTATCATATAAGAGTTGGAAACTGTTGTGCTGCTTAACATTTTGTTTTTACAACCGGTGATACTTCTTTCAGGATTCTTTGATGAATAAAAAGTTAAAAAGAAGAGTATTTATTTAAAATAGAAATCACCCAAGAATCTGGGGTCAGTAAATTGATATTATTATTATTACTTATTTTTTTGAAAGAACATAAAACTTTTATTCAACAATTATTTGTGATTGCAAAAACTTTTTAATAGTTAAAAAAAAAAAATGGCAGCATACTGTTACCAACATTAATAATTCTAATAATAATTCAGTCTAAAGTGTCTAATATGCAGAAGTAATGGCTGATGGAAATTCAGTTTAGCAGCACAGGAATAAAACATTACTTTGGTTTATACTTTAATATACTTTACTAGATTACTGTTTTTTTCCCTGTATTTTTGATCGAATAAATGCAGCCTTGAGAAGCATAAGAGACTTATTTTTAAAAACATTACGTCTTACCTATATCAAACTTTTGGCCTTAAAACTAACTTATTGCCACACCTGCCAAAGTCCGGTTGATGTGATAAAATTTACTTTTACTTTAAATTTACTAGACATTTATTTATTTATTTATTACATATTTAAGTCCTACTGACTGTCCAGCTCTGCAAAACTGATTCATAAACTGTTTCAAAGATAGGTTCAAAGATTCAGGAGGTTCAGAAGAACCGTTTTTGTTTCTTCAAAGAGCCTTTAAGTAAACTGATCTTAAAATGACCATTTTCCTTGAATTGCAAAATAACTTCTAAAGAATATTTTGTTCACTTCAAAGAGCCACTTTTTGACTGCAAATATTCAACGTATGTTATAGTCCAGGGGTCACCAAGTTCAGCCCTGAGGGCCGATGTCCCTGCAGAGTTTAGCTCCAACCCTAATCAAACACACCTGAAGCTGCTAATTAAGGTCTAACTAGGTATACTTG
>JAUYWG010000042.1:3647022-3706592 GCA_034779775.1 Enteromius afrohamiltoni
ATGGGTTAAATGCAGAGCACCAATTCCTAGTATGGGAAACCATACCTGGCCACTTGTCACGTCCTTTCCTTTCCTTCCTTCCTTTAAACTTACAGTTAACTTAATATAAAAATGTAATAAATATATAATATGTAACTCACACCTCACCTACACTGCAATTCAACATGACACGACAAAACAAGTACACTCCCATTATAATCAGTCTATAATGTTTATGAATTATTATAGGAGCTCTAGAGGTTTCCATGTCACTCACATGCAGTGCAGACATGGCATAACCTAAGAGGGAAGTGAGTTTTCACCAACAGCGAGAGCGTCATTTATCATGCATTTACCGTTAAATGTCATGCAGGTATATTTGGTAAAGGCAGAGTGAGTTGAGTGTTTTGTAGCCGAGCAGAGGGGGTGTTTTAACAGCGACGTCGTGTCACCGAGTGCGCTGGCGGATGGATTCTCTGTTTAAGTTGACACAGCTGTGCACCAGGATGTCAGATCGAACCCTGCATCTCTGTTTGTAATTCTCCCCTCAGAGAGCATATTTCCTCTGCTATTAATAGCCGTCCTCCCCTATATGCCTGTGGATTTGTGTTTGTTTTTTTTTTTCTTCTTCAATGTTCCTGCTATATTTGTAGATGAATGGACAGGAAGGAGCGTGACTGCTCGCAGGTCTATGGCCCTTGTTTATAGTCGGTTGGGACTGGGATGATGTGAAATGACAGTGTAGTCAAGGCGACCGGCTGACAGGATGACCCTCGGTGTTGGCCCCATCTCTTTCGCCCCGCCATGTCAAAGACCTCCGGCCCTCGCAGGGGCCAAACCGCATGCGCTGCCTTTGAAAATTGCATCGGGTTGTCTGAAGTGTCACTTTTACAGGAGATTATGCAAAATTGATGATCGTGAGGAAAGTTTTGCTTAGATGGTTTAAAGATGGATGACATTCCAAATAAAGATTCCAAAAGGAATTTTTCATAGTGATGATGTCCACCGAAGAACTTTTCGGTGAATGGATGCTTCTTAAAAAGAATCGTTTTCTTTTTGGGGGGGTTTCTCTGTAAATATCCATTTGTTGAATGAAAAGTTGTTAAAGGCCCTTCGAGGAACCAAAGATGCCAATAAAGAACCTTTATTTTTAAGAGTGCATAAATAGAGGTTTAAATAAGAGGCTAGAAAAAAGTGTGTTTAAAGGTTTCCAAAAGGGGGAAAAAGATTTTCCACAAGCTAATATGATTCTTTAGGGTCCTAATGGAAAGTTTGTAATATATATATGTTTTAAATTTCTCAAAGATAGTGTTAAAAATGCTCATTTTCCCCTGTCATAAACAGCTCTTTTGAAATGACTCTGTTCTGTGTACTTCCTCTTTTAATCTTCAAGAGCTCCGCTGACCCCGCCACATACATTGCTTTATCAGGCTTCACCACAGATTAGCGCAAAGGAGGGGTTTGGAAAAAATACTCGCTGAGCAAATTTGGGGACTCCCAAAACCAAAGTAGTACCCTTTTATTACCCATAATAGAGTGTAAAGAAGTGGATTTTGTGCCGTTCAAGGGTTTCATGGATGTTAAAGTTCTTCATGGAGCCTTTTTGCTTATAAAGATTTCAGGTTCGAGATCTTTTCCTTTTCCTTTCATAGCTTCATTGAGTTCACGTTCGCCAAGGGGATGGTGGCACTGTGCAGGACAGGATCTTTTGAGTTACGGGCTTCCTTTCTTGTCTGCCTTTAGCCTTGTCTTTCCCCTCCCAAGCATGAAATTGGTGTGGAAGCACACTTGATCTTGGCAAGGCTTCCTGTTCCTTCCTCTGGCAGGGCAGACCTGCACTGTGCACATGTCCCCATGGACGTCCAGAGCTGATATCGAGTTTCAAATTCTGCTTCCTTTACGCTTATGTTAAGTCTCAAATGCCCCCTCTTTGTTTGGTACATTAGAACATTGTTTACATAGCTGGGATATAATTGGATGGTGTGTATGCAGAAACAGCTCATATTTTAGGTTATAATTTAGCTTACTTGACTAGCTAGTTGGACAGAGGATTATTTTATTGCCTTGTCTGTTTCATGTCACTCAGTCAGCTCTGGTACGAATGTATTCAAAGGAGAAAACCTTTCTATGTGAGAGAGGAACGGGCCTTTGATTCCTCAGTGTCACTGAAATGTTCGCACCGCTTTTACACTTTTCACCACAGACTTGGATCAACCTCACTTTTGCGATGCTTGGAGAATACTTATTTGAGCAAATGAAACAAAAAAGACTTTGACTTAAGTCTTCCGCCATGTGGTGTGTTGAGCATGCAGGAAGACCTAAGACACGGGAGAAGAGTAAATTATGTTATTTTTGCAAGCTTTAACATATTTGTTGTAATCAGCCTTGTTTATGTCTGGGTGAAAGCACACGCTGTTTACGCATAGAGGAAAGCGTATGCTTACGCAGTAATATTCTCTAAAATGGCGGCACCCGTAAGTTATAGAAGAAGAATAGTAGAGTATATGATGTTATTTTTGTTTTAGTTTTAGTTTGTGTTCTGAAGATGAACAAAGGTCTTATGGGTTTGGAACGACATGAGGGTGAGTAATTAATGACAGAATTTTCATTTTTGGGTGTACAAACCTTTAATAGTTTTTAATAGGTAAAAAAGGTTTTTCTTTCTTTTTTTTGAAGATTTAATGCTACCTTCGCTTGAAGTCCAAATGCGTTGTCTTAACTCTACAATAAAGCATGAATCTTTAAACGGGTAAACGGTTCTTCTACCTCTAGTTCTACCTCCTAACTCGTTTTACCTCTCTCTTTCTGCAGACGAGCGTGAAGGAAGGGCTGCTTCTGAAACAGACGAGCTCGTTCCAGCGCTGGAAAAAGCGTTATTTCAAATTGCGGGGAAGGACACTCTACTATGCCAAGGATGCCAAGGTGAGTTATTCTTTCATTATATCCTGATTTATCCTGATTCTACACCCTCACTACACTGTAAAAAATTTGCTTGCTGCCTTAAAAAAACAGAAGTTGCACTTTTTAATTTTATTAAATTACTGATAAAGAAACTCCAGTTGTGTTCAAAAACTTTTTTTATATAACAATGCTAACATTTTTTACAGTGTAAAGTAAGCCCCCTGTAGGCCGTACAGACTGAACTAAGGTAAGGGGGTAAAAAAACCCTGCTTGTCCATGGTTCCTCCCAGGACCCTGAGTTACTGGGCATGCCTGTGCTGAGAGGGGCTGCACATGGGACCTGCATAGCATCTGCCATGCCTTTAACATCACTGTGTGTGTGTGTGTGTGTGTGTGTGGTTGCACTACGGCAGGCGGGTGGTGTTTTGGCCCGCTGGCAGTATCGGGTCTCTCGTAGCCGTGTGTGTTGGAGAGTGCTTTCCGTCTGCTGGACCGGTGCCCGCCGTCCGCCGCCCGCTCTTGGCGCCAGTGGATCGGAGGAAGGCTTGGTGGCGATTCGGGTCAGCAACAGCAGCGGCCCACTCTTTATCTCTCTAGCCTTCATCAATGACATTGCTGACCGCCCATCACCCTGCTGGCATTGTTTGGGATGCCCGTTCTCCTCATTGGACAGTCGAAGTGGCATCGCATCATATCTGCGTCTGCTTGTGTGTTTAAGCATCAGAAGAGGAGGTCCTGGAGACGTGCCTTGTATGTCATTGTCCATGTCTCAGGGGAGATGTTTCACCCACGAGTGTGTTCGCCTCCATTCGTATGTTCTCTGCCCATCGTATGCTTAATACGGATGGCATTCAGGCGTTGGGTCTGATCTGAATCAGGAGATGAAGAGTGGATTTAGTTTTTTTAAAAAGTCGGCAGTTCATAGCTATGCAGCTGCTATGATGCAAGCTAGCACTTCCTGCATAGCTCCTGAATGACATGGAGTGGCACGAACGCATGGCGGCAGAGAGCTGGGAGTTACAGACCTCACAGGCAGAAACGAGGTGGTGAAGGGGTTTTGTTTGCATTTGGCATGGCACCCGGGTTTGTGACAGACTCATACTGTACAGCAGCCAAGCCTACACATCATAAATAGGATGTCACGCTGTTTACACTGCCTGAGTATACAACCATCATTTACTCAAATATCTGCCAATCGGCAACCAAAACACCGGGCCTTCATTTATCGAAACTGAAACTTGATAGAGATGTCTTAGGAAGCCTGGAAATACTTAATTTATCCTATGAATGCATATCTCTTTTTGAAGATCATACGTGAATGATTACACAGGGCTGGGTGGTATGATATATTGGGTGTGTTCACACAGCAACAGAATACGGTTGTAAGTACGGTCCTAAATAAAATACGGTTTCCTGCTGCTGTGTGAACGCAGCCGTTGTGGTGCCATAACAGGCGTTTGTATACTTATCTTTGGGGTCAATAGCATGAGGCTTCTTTTTTTATTTTTATTTTGGCCAGACAAAAAATAGTTTCAATAAAATGAGATGAATTTATTAATAAATGCAGAAGCATGCAGGACAAAAATGTTAAAAAGTAAAATGGTACGATACCTTCATGACTATGTGAAAGTCAATATCCAATAAATTAATATGTTTTATTACATAGTTTAAAATGCTGTACAAGTTCTCTAAAAAGTAATAATACTGAAATTATATATTTATTTATAGAGCCCGACCGATATATCGGCAGGCCGATATTAGGCATTTTCCAAAGTTTCAGTATCAGCATTTATAATGGCCGATAAATTAATATTTAAAAAATAAAATAAACACGGACGAAACACTCCTACTGGTAACTCTGATTTGGTTGTTGTTGTGTTTTTGTCCAAAGGACTTAAAAGTTTCATATCTTAAGTTTCTATTTTTTTACATTTTATTTATCAAAACTTTAATATATTTTTGATGTTCCTTTGTGACAGTAATATTTTAGTGAATACTCAACTACAAATAACTATTCTTGTACTAAAACCTGCCTCTGCTGGACTGGAGCTATTGAGGATTGACTGATTCAATACACTACCTCATATACTGTTAGCAATTTATATTTTGCTGTTGTTGTTATTTATCAGAACTTAACAGAATTTGTCTCCAGTCCTGTTCAGAGTTATATTTATAAAGCTTACCAAGTCTTTTAAAAATGGTAACTTTGATTTGGTTGTTGTTGTTTTTGTTCAAAGGACTTTAAAGTTTCATATCTTAAGTTTGTATTTTTGTACATTTTATTAATCAGAACTTTAATATATTTTGATGTTCCTCTGTTCTGTTGTGACAATAAAAGAAAGAAAGTTTATTTTTAAAATGCATTATCATATTATGTTAGTTAAAACTCATAAATAACTACAAATAACTAATGTTAGGAAAATCTGTTAATTGTTTTGTTGCTCGTTTCTAAAAAATAAATAAATAAAAATATCGGCCAATATATTGTCATATTTTAAAACCAACAAATATTTGTATCGGTATCGGCCTTCGAAATCCTTTATTAGTCGGGCTCTATTTATTTACAGTATTTCTGAATTTTATAATAATAATAATAAAAAACTGGCAACACTTTAGAATAAGGTGTCATTTGTTAAGATTAGGTAATGTATCAACTAACGGACAATGATCAACACCTATATAACAGTATTTATTAATCTAAAGTTTTTGCCACTAGAGGTCGCATTTTCAAAACAATAACAGAGGCGAAGTTCAATGATGCAATGATGGAGCGTTGAACGTTGAAACCGTTTTCACAAAGTATGTTTTCGGATGAAAAGCTAATTTATATCTGTTTAATCACCCAAACACCTGCACATGACTATTATTTGCACAATGAATAATGAATAATATATATTTGATCGTTGTTAGTTCATGTTAGTTCACGGTGCATTAACTAATGTTAACAAACACAACTTGTGATTTTAATAATAAAACATTGAAATTAACATGAACTAATATAAAAAAACTTTACCTAGAAATATCTTTACCTTTTTTAAATAAAGATTATGTACACTTACAGTTAACAATAAAATAAAATCCGACAGTATATTGTTGTAAATGTCAGTTATAAAAGTCAGTTTTTAATAGGAAATGAATACATTTATTTAGCAAGGATGCATTAAATTGATCAAAAGTGACTGACTAAAACGTTTATAACTTTACAAGTAATTTATATTTCCAAAAACTTTAAATAAATACACTTTCTGTTCATCAAATATTGTATACATTACTAATATTAGAAAATGTTTCTAATATTAAGCAGCACAGCTGCTGAATGTCAATGCTAATAATTAACAAATGTTTTCGAACACCAAATTATAATATTAGATCATGTCACACTGAAGACTAGAGTAATGATACTGAAAATTCAGCTTTTACAGCAAAGGAATTAATTACGTTGTAAACTCTATTACAGTAAAAATTTTATATTGTAATATTATATCACTATTATTATTATAAATTTTTCATCAAATTCATGTAGCTTTGGTAAACATAAGACTTCTTTTTACCTGATTAATTGATTTAATCATTTGTTGAGTGGTTTAAATATTTCTAAATATTTATAAGCACCTATTTTATGCTGTTTTTATTCTGTATTTTATTTTTATTAAGCTCTTTTATTTGTTGTTGACCCATTGACCGTTTTAAATCTCTTTTGCAGAAATTGCAGTCAAAAGTGTGAGGTTTTTTTTTTTTTTTTACATAATAAAGTAGTTTTTATAGAAGGTGGTGTTTGGCGTTATTATTATCTCAGGCCTTCAGTTCCTGCTCTCTGCGCTCATGGAGGAGGTCATAACACACCCAGCTGTCTGCAATCCATCTTGAACTCATATAGCACACACGCATGCTAGTGCATAGGATAAGCAGTAGCTCAATAAGCTCATTTCCGTGTCATTTCAGTAGAAAGGTATTCAGCATCAGTGTGCATAAGATCTCTGTTTATGAGCGTAAAGCTAAATCCGTTGCGTTACTGTGATGTTTACTGTTCTTCTGCTGTTTCTCCTCCACAGTCTCTTATTTTCGACGAGGTGGATCTTTCAGATGCCAGTGTTGCCGAATCAAGCACAAAGAATGTCAACAACAGTTTCACGGTAAGCGTCCATTTCCATGCTTTATGTCAACATGGGTGGATATCCACAATAAACTACAAATAGACAGCAAATTAGATGTGTGATATTGACTATTGGTCTGCCAGATACTACAGGGTCATGCAGTTCTCATAGCAACAAGTCAATTCTACATATGTCGAGGTGAAGTGTGTCGTTTTTGCACCGGTGCTGATTTAGCTTGACGCAGTGTTACTAGGGGTGTGAACCTACACTGGTCTAACGGTTCGGTTCGATTACGGTTATTATGTCATCGATTCGGTTCAATACAATATCTCTATGCACTGATGATGCACTGCATACTCAATTTTAATTCACGTTATAATTTTTTTAATAAACACAAACAGTCAGATATATCAACTAAAACTTTAATTTGACTTCCTCAATGAAAACACACTTCTTGAACAAATGCATAAACATTAAATCATAATTTATAAACCAAAATAGCATTTAGAGGAGCAATGAGAGACGCTGTGAGATTGCTCATCAGTTATCAGCTTCAGTTATCAGATTTCTCAAGCTAAGACATTGCTGTTACAGTGGCTGTGCTGCGATGGAGCCTGAGGAATGTTTATATTTGGCGGATTTGGGAATAAAGCCGGGAGAGCGCGGCCACTTTAAGCGCGCGCTGCGCTGCCAGATTCACTGTATGCGCGAAGCATTTATCGTGAGGGAATGTTCCGAATTGAGCTGCAGCGATCATGCTCGACGCATTATCTGTCACAAGCACTACATCTTTTAGATCATCAGTTTAGATATAGAAAAACGCACTGTTACTTGAATTCAGCGTATAAGCGGCCCAGATAAAATAGACTCGGCGCCGAAACTATGGCGGCAGGGCCGCTCCTGCTCTTCTCCTGCTGCACGCTGCCGCACCGCCGCCCATGCGTGCTGTGAAAGCTGTCATATGTTAACATGGGCACCGAAAAATAAGCGCTGCTTACGCCCTGCTCTCTGTGCAGTGTAAACCGGCGCGAGCCATTGTATTCTATTGCGACAAAGCGTGTATGTGGCAAATGACATCAGAAGCATCAGTACGTTATAACCGGTTATGGTCTATTACTGAACCGATACCGAATCGTCCTCGTCTGCATCGTAGAAACGATTAATTTTGACACCTCTAAGTATTACCAGTGTTACATGGTGCTTGTCCATTCACTGATAACATTACTTGCCCCGCTGTTTTGTTTAATAGCAAATGCAACTATTTAGATTATTTGGATAACGGATCCTATAATTATTAAGTGAAAGCTGAGATTTCATGTCAATAGAGTAAGAAGACATGACTGACAAGATGATTTAATGTCAAAGCAAACTGTGTACTGTGTATATTTATTATGCAAATGTAAACACATTTTTATATTCATATAATTTATATTATATATATATATATATATATATATACACACACACACACATTTTTGTTAAATATATGCATGCATGTGTGTGTATTTATGTATAAAAAATAAACATACACCACACATACATATATTATGGAAACAAAAATTTTATTTTGAATGTGATTAATCGTGATTATTTGTTTGACAGCACCAATTATATTGTATTATATTATATTAATTTAATATTATATTATTTTCAGATATTGTTATGTATATCTGCCATCCTTAACATTTCAGAACAGACAAATACTGTAAATTGTATATCCAAATCTCTTTACCAATGTCTCTTTTAAACATTCTGTTTATTTTAAAAATAAGAAGTGCACATTTTTGACATACTTTTTGTTTTACTATATTAATTATTACAAATTTGCTCAATTTAGTTATTAACTACTATATTCAATTACAAAAAAGAAACATTACTGCTGCACAAAACAAGGATGTTTCTAATACAACATCATCTTTCTTTTTTGGAAACATGATTGTGGATGTTTCCAAAAACAAAAAGAGGAACTTGTCAGGATATTTCAGTGGCTACTGGAGCAAATACTGTTGGAATACACAGAATACATTTTGTATGGAATACACTTATTTTGTAGTCTTCAGTTTACCATTATAGACTTACAATGACTTACACTTCAGAGAACCCGGAAAAGTCCATTATTAGAAAATCATTGAAAGTTACTTATTTCCTGTACTGTGAAATATGCAAATGTTAGCGAACGAGTAAACACGTGTCGTCAGCGGAGATCAAACGGGTTGAGGAGCAGCGACTGTCGTCGTGTCCTTCTAAAAACTGCAGGCCGGCTCCCCAGGCACGGCTATAAAAAGAAATAACAGAGGACCAAGAAAGCTCAGAGGAGAGCGAGGGGTTATTCTTAGCAGCAGAGATGTTAGTGCTCCACTGAGCATGTTTTGGATGATTTGATCGCTGGCATATTGTTTAACAGTGGGCCGCGTGTGTAACACACATGCTCTGAGGTAACTGCTACGCTCCGCCCGCTCTAACAAACGCTTTTTCCCCTCAGAAAAAAGAAACCACCCACTGCCAAGAAAAACAACAGATGCTCATTATACCCATAAATTATTGAGAGGCCCATGTAGATGCTATTTTTAGGAATAAAGTGTGCGTTCTTTTTCTTCAGAACAAGCGTGGCGATCTGCAGATTTCAGAAACACCAAACCCACTCTAAACCCATTTAAAAACATTGTTTTTTGTGATTCACCTGACATTGTCGTGCAGAAATAACACCCTTCTCTTTGAGGGAGTTTGCTCTGTGGTAGTTAATGGTCCTCCTGAGGCTCTTGAAGGTTTGCCCACAGGAGAATGATATTGCTCTTTTATGTCCCTGGAGACTTAATTGAGTTGTCTTTAATGTTTCACTGAAGTAGCAATAGAATTCTGCAGTAGAAATAAAAATAGTCACATATTGATATAAAGCAATGAAGCTTAATTACTTTATTGATATGATAAAATGGATCCGAAAAATTCTCCAAAAAAAAAAAATATATATATATATATATATATATATATAGAACATCAAAATGTGTCAAATTAATTTGAATAGCATAGCTTGGATCATTTGGACTTGTTGGGAATCGCTGTGCTTCAGACTTCTTGTACAATATCTTGAGCAAAAAGAACTTGTGAGAGAAAGCATTTCAGAATATGATTTTCCTTATGTTTGCATGTGCGTACTTGACACAAAATGTGTTCAGAATTGTTTCAATTATAATAGGTTAAAATTTGCGTTTTAAGTTTGTATCTTGTTAGTGCATTTTTTATTTTATTTTTTTCTCCAATGCACTTCAACCAAAATGATGTAGGATTTCCCTTGAAACCATTTTCACTCTAGTAAATCAGCTCGTAAATTTCTCAAATAATTGAACTCAAAAAGTTGAAAGCCTGAAACAATATTTTCTTTTAAGAGTTTTTTCTCTTCTAAAAAAATTCCACTAGAATTTATAACAAAATATTAGTTATTGTGTAGTTTAATGGTCCTGCTAGTGCAAACATTTTTATATTAATTTAATTTTACATATTTTTAACATAATAACATAATTTTACAACATTTTATGTTTCATTTAGTCTATTTATTTTTAAAAGTCTTTTTCATGTACTTTCTAGAAATGTTCATCTAGTCTCTATTAATTATTATCAAAGTAGTCTTTAAAATTATCGAGATATCCCTAATACTTAAAAATAATAATACAACAATAAAAATAAAAATAGTCTTTTATAAACTTCTAGATGTAATTAGGTTTATTATATTACATTATATTATATCATATTATATTATATTATATTACATTACATTACATTACATTACATTACATTACATTACATTATATTATATTATATTATATTATATTATATTATATTATATTACATTACAGTATATTATATTATATTATATTAAAAGCCTCTAAAAGCCATCTTGCTCAGAAATTAGATAATGATACTGAGTGAATGGTCTCCACACATTGTAAATATTTATCAAGTATTTTCACTTCAAACTGACTAAATCCCAGCCTCACCCCATTCATAGGCACCAGTACTTACATAGAAACCTATACATAATAGCCAAAAGAATTGATACATTTTAAAGAACGTACTTAGAGGCTTTTGCATCTGAACTTTCATTAGAAGAAATATAAACAGTTGCAAATTAAATAGTTAGTGACAAAGAAAGGGTATAATATATGAAATTAATATGGATAGCATAGCTTGGATCGTTTGTTACTGGAATAATATGATGAAAAATGTTGATATTGTTCATATTGAAGACTTTTGATTGCAGATTTCTAGTACAGCATCTTAAGCACAAATCTGAGTTTGTGGCATTATTGAGAGATGACTGGGTTTATCCCCCAGAGAATAAAGCTAAAGTCTCCATTTGCGCTTCATCTCATTGCACTTGATAGGAGAAAGTATCGAGACGAAATGGATTTCCCTTGCGTTTTCTTTTCATACTGCACAGCCACTTCAGACTCCATTTTTTGCTGTATTTTTCTCGGTGTAGGAACCTACTGCTTTGTAGCCGGGCTGTTTTTTTTCTTCTGTTGCTAAAAATAGCTCACAGCACTGTGCATTTCTAAGAGAGAGAGAGAGAGAGAGAGAGAGAGAGAGATCTGTCTGCGGAAAACAAAAGGAAATCCTCAGAGTGATGTCACTCACAAACACCTCCCGGTGCAGGGCTGCAGTCAGAAGCAGAGCGGGGAGTGAAAGTACAGCGATGATGGGAAGAGGTGAGTGCTAGCCTGCTCTCCTCAGTGACTCGCTTCTGCTCGACTTGGCCAGCGGTCTGCAAGGAGCTGTAATGGAGAACAGGGTTCAGCCTAAACACACGCGGTGTCTTAAAACGCCTACTTAGCATGCAGGAATTGTTCTTTATTGGACCATTTGCCCTCGTGTGTTTGGCCATGTGGAAGCACTCCGTGTGGCGGTGCATGTGACATTGCATGTGTCTCCGGTGGGCTGTTCCTTGAGCGGCGGAGGCTTCTGCAGCGGTTGGGGAGGGCAAGAGCGACCCAGAGAAGCCAGCCTTAACACACACTCACAGGCATCAGCTCACGACTACAGAAGAGCGGATCGCTGGTGAGTGCACTGCACACACACGCACACACACATGGCATATGCATGAATACTGTGTCGCTTGACATCTGTGTTCTGCTCCCTGCTGGAATGGAAACTTGCCTGTAGATCCTGGTTGAGCTCTCTGCTGGTTTGAGGACAGCCTGAACGCTGCACCTTGAGGTACACGTGAGCGAGGCACAGCTTCCAGTAGCAAGTGCTTTTCACCGCCAGCTTTCTAGAACAAGATTCTATTATCCTCAATTGGCACCGGCGAGAGCTTTTAAGGGGCTGCATGCAAATGGATTTGTCATTTAGTATCTATGCTGCTTTAATGGTGCAGACTAATGCGTCTCGTATCGTTGAGATGGTACGGAATCGGGAGAGACTTAGAACAGCTTCGGTGCAGCGTTTAGTTAATGTCATTTTCTGCATGTTTGCAATCTGCGCACTTGACTTTTAGGATTTAGAATTTTTAGGATTTAAAAATGTAAAAAGGGGAAGTCTGTGTCTTAGGTCCAACTTTTTTCCTTCACTAAAAACAAAAATGATGTAGGATTTCCTTTTTTTTTTTTTTTCACTATTGTAAATTTCTCAAATGATTAAACCTGAACTAAAAATGCTAAAATGATATATGTTTTCGGTACAAATGTTAATTGTTCATTTAGTCTCTATTCTTTATTCAATGTGGTCTTTAAGATTATAAAGACATGCCTAATAATTAAAATAGTGTAAATGGAATTAGTCCGTAGTACATTAAGCTGTTTTAAAAGTAGAAAGAAGTATACGCTGTCGGGATCAGTCCGACCGTCCTTTGCGACGTTCTGACTAATGTAGCTTATTTAATGATGAAGTCAGGTACGGCACACCAGATCAATACAGGAACAATGATAATGAAATCCACGTGATAAAAACAGATTGATATTGAATATGCTATTATTAAATGACTTTGTTGATATGCTCCTAATGATGTTTCGCTGAACAAAATAGGGCTAACATACCTGAGATTAAAGTCCATAAATAGAGCGAGCTAGATCTAATGAAATAATAATCAATTTTGTCCAGAGGGAATCCGCTGGCTCAGTAATGTGAAATAATGTAGACTTGAAGGAGTACGTAGAGGGAGTGCTTTAATTAAATGCAGTATCTCTTTCCTGTGGTATGAAAACACTGTGTGCCAGTGTAAACCGACAGAGATAATGGATTCTGTATTGGCTGTAGTTAACCTTGATTGAGCAGGTGCTTCTTACATGTAACAGTGACCGGACAGCGAAATTTTACCGCTTTCATTATTTATGGTAGAGTAGGTTACCTTAGCTGACAATTAGTGCTGTTAAACAATTAATAGAGATTAATCGCATCCAAAATACATGTGAAATTATTTATGTATATATACTGTGCATATTTTTCACATACAGGATACATCTATTCTTTAATGATATATACATTTTTCATATATAACCATGATATATTTTTCATAAAGATATACATGCATGTGTTTGTGTACACACATATAATATGGCAAAATAACAATTATTTTGGATGCAATTAATCACGAATAATCATTGGCCTGCATTACTGCCAATACTGTACATACACCAAAGATAAAGAAGCATCGTATGCTCCCCAAGACACAACACAACAGTAATATTTAGAAAATATATATATAATTTAACAGGACTGTTAAAATGTAATTTATTCCTTTGTTCAAAGCAGATTTTTTTGCACTATTGCTTCTTCAGTGTCACATGATATCTCAAAAACATATTCTAATATGTTGATTTGCTGCTCAAGAAACATTTCTTATTATTATCAATGTTGAAAATAGTTCTGCTTTATTTTTTTTTATGGAAAACATGATGATGAATAAAAAACAGTATAGCATTTGAAATGCTGCAAAAAAAAATGTTTTTGAGGATTTTTGGAGGAGGATTATTACTTAGAAATGATTGTAAAATTGTGATATTTAGTTGCCTACCATATATCCCTGATCTTTACATTTTTTGCTGTAACCTAATGTCCTGCTCTAGTATTTAAATAATATATTCACATTGACTAAAATATTAAAAAGCGTTAGACATGATAATAAATGAATGAGTAATAATGCATGATTCCTTTACTTGAGGACTGGGTTTGTGGTTTTGCAATTATTTTATTGCACCAAGAGCAATTAGCAGACATTGATATCTCTCTGATCATGCTGTTTTTTCCCAGAGCTTCAATGAAGGTTTGATCCATGGACTCTAGAATGCTCCATAGTGTCATTGATTAGGTCAGACTCGGTCCTGTGTTAAATAAAGCTGCATTGGTCTCACACAGATGCTCTCTTAGAAGTCTCAGCGTCTCTGCTGCGGTGACTGCCCTTTCCTGAGTATTGAACTGGAACGGCTTCACTTTCTCCAGACAACAATCAGCTCCCTCAGTCAATGGGGACTATCTCATCAGTCTGAGAGCCTTTCTCTACCACACTGCCGCTTCCTTTTTAAGTGCCACTTCTTTGACCAGTTTCTACCAAAATGGTGCCGGTTCTCAATTTGGTGGTTTTGCTGGTTCTTCGACATGCATTTCCATTAACTGACAGTTACTACATTACTTGGTTGCAAACCTAAAGAAACAGTCAAATAAAAATAAAAAAACTGGAAACTCCATGCAAGATTCCTGATCTCAAACTGGCATGTTTCATAGTGGTGTTTATGTTTAAAGCGCATGATCAAAAACATGCAGTTGGAGAGCACCGAACATTGAAGGGGTAGTATATAGTATAGCATAGCAAAGCATAAGGATCATATATTAAGTACAACGCTATGTATTTAAAAAATGCATATATATAGAAAACAATGAAGAAAAAGTAATACCCCCCCAAAATCATGAACTGCATTGACGACGCACAAGAGAAATCACTCAGTGTCCTCAGCGAGAGCGCTTGAAGAGGCTTTTAGAGTAAGTGGCTGGCAGGGATGAGCTGGGAGTTGCCCGTGTATGATTGTGCAAGGAAGAAAGATGAATGCTAATGTGATTATTGCATCATGGCTGGGCATGGAAATTGATAGGTATGTTTTTTAGCTAGAAAAAACGAAACAAAAAGCTCTATAAGTAATGAAATAACACGCTTGGAAAATTCCAGCGGCTCTTTCCGCAGCTGACAGTGCAGCCTGGACAGTGTGACTTCTTTATTTGTTTTTGTAGAAGATACGCAGCCTCTTATGCTTGTGGTTTAGATCTGCAGTATCTATGGTGAACATATAAATAAACATGAAGCTGTGCGATGCTACGCCGCAGCTCTCGGACTGAACTGCCCTTCGCAGCTTTGTGCTGCGCCGCTAAACATGCTTCGCAGAACACTTGTCATTTACAAGCTAGTAAAGGACCACTGAGCCCTTACATAGCAGCTGCGAGGTGCGCTGGCACAGGGTGGTATTTAGAAAGGAGGCTTCCGAGATTCCAGTGTCTTCCTGTAGAAGAGGCTCCTCAGATGATTGGACGGCTGCCAGAGACTCTCTGCGCTTCAAATGACCTTATCTGGTTGGACGAAGGGTGACTTTAAAGGAGGATATTTCATTAAATCCTGACGACTGATAGAAATGAAACTGCAAAGCTAGTTGTTATTAAGTATTCATGCAGTGTAGGGTTGCAAATCTATTTAGCCTATAATTTGGGTGCAGGTTAACCTCTACTGAGCATTTGCGGTGAAATGTTTATTGAGATTCATTTATTTGTTTGTTATAAAATGCTATTTAAAAGAGCAAAAAAGAAGCAATTCAGTTGTAGAAAATAAAAATGTGTTACAGTCAAATGTAAGGGTTATACAACAAGCTTAATGGAAAGACAGTCATGTAGTGCAACCAGCAGTATCCAAAAATAGAATAAATACTGTATCTTCAAATATGTTTTCTGATCATTTCTGGTGTAATGTGTGAACAACACCCCAAAACCAGATGAATTTATTGTATTTATAAGTATAAGTAATGTACTGTATTTATATAAAATTCATAGTTTTATCTTTAAAAAAACTATTCAATATCTTATTTCTAAAATAATGGTTGTATTTAAATGAATAATAATGCAGTTTGTTTTGTTTTATTATTTGAGACGTATTATGTCATGACACATTATATTTTAACATATCTTAAATATTTATTCTTTGTTTTCATTTATATTTTCAAAAGATTTTCTTTTTTTATGTTTTTGTTTGTTTGCTTGTCATTGACCTGAAGCTGGAATTACAGTAAATTCATCATTTTTCATGTAGCACCGTTAAAACAGGATGAGTTTACCAAACATCATAACATATATATTAAATGATATATATAGTTATTAAATTAAAATGCCTTTTGACTTTGTTGTCAAATGGTATAGGAAGTCATACTGAAGCGGAGACAGAAGACGCTAATGAGTTTGTGGATCTTAGGGGGCTGAGTGCAGAAAAAACAGCAAGAATTAACAAGCCGTGGATGAAGCTACTGGATCTTCACCCGGCGCTCAAATGGCAAACATAATGAGCTACAGCATTGACATCCACATTACTCTCATGCATGTGTAATTCTCTCTCAGCTAGTAGATATCTTCAGCACATTCCCCTGTAATCCTCTCATGCGGCATCTACAGCTACTGTGTTTTCTCATAGGGCGATTGTATGCTGTTGTGTAACAGCGATAACATTGTTTATTTGGTCACCACACCTCTGAAAACTGTAGTAGCCAGCTAGGCGAAACCTAATTAGAGACGATTCATTCCCCATCGTGCCAGATGGTTATGGCTGGTTTTCCAAAAATGAGTGAGACAACTTATGGTTGAGGCATTTATAACAGGAACAGATGGGTTTTATCTATCGCATCCATGTGAGCTTATTATTGGAGCCAGGAATATAAGGCTCTTTTACAGCGCTTTATAATTAACTGTCAACACTGACACTTGTGCTAAACTAGGAACTGTGATGCCAACTACAAATTCTAGATGTGAAGAATTGGAGAACAATTATAGCAATCGTTTAATGCAACAATTTCAGTTGAGATTCAAGTTCTTGCGAGCAGTTGGGGGAACGGTCACCTCAGTCAAAGTATTGAACATGGAGAGAGTGCTGGTTATTCACTCCCCCCACCCACAATGTCTGCCAGACCTGGGACTTGAACCTCTGACCTTTGGGTTACAAGTCCAGCTCCCTATCCATTAGGCCACGGCTGCTATTTTTCACTGCAAGTCTTTCCTGTCTAAAATGATCACGTATAAGCGCTGCTCAATGCAGATACTGATAGTGCATCACATATTTTAATCAAAATGTTGACCTTAAAGAGAAATAAAAAGTATGTCAGTCCAAAACCATAAGACCTTAATTCATCTTCAGAACGCAATTTAAGATATTTTTGCATCTTTATGGCCCTCCATAGACATCAAAGCAACTATCTTGCTCAAGGCCCAGAAAGGTAGTAAGGCTTATCACATACAATAGGGCCTTTCGCACCACAGGAACCGTTTATTAGTGTAGTACCCAAACTAATCATGGTACTCCCCCGTTTTGGCACCGCAGGAACTAGGAACTATTTTAGTTTCAGAAACTCAGTTTGAAGGAACTAAATTAGCTCCTACTTCAGAGTAGGGTCTAAAAAAGTCTTAAAATCGGTGACCGCTAAACGTATACAAAAACTCTCAACAATGGCCCTCACCCGCCATGATTTAAAACCCTGTGTAGACATTGTATCAACTTATTTCTTTTATAAACGGCATCTAACTGAAGACTTATTGTCAGAAGGTCAACTTCTTATTACCCACCGTCAGTGCAGATGTAACCCTTCAAATGGTATTGGGAAATAGTTAGTGCAAAATCGTCCCAGTGCTTTAGTACTGTACTTTACATTCTAGAACTAAAGCGGCACGAAAGTCCCTAATAAGCTCTATATATGGGCAATTAAAGTTAAAAGCCTTGATTTGTTTATAGATCATTAAAAACAGTTGTGGTTCATATGGAATACTTTTATGCTACATTAATGAAGTTTTTGAGGCTTGAAAGCTTGGTGGAATGGAGGGACAGAAATATTTCCGGTTTTATTACAAATATTAATTTGAAGATGAAGCTGAACAAAAGTCTTAAGGATCTGAGTGAGGGTGAGTATATAATGGCAGAATTTTCACTTGGGACTCACTAACCAAGCCTATTGAGCTGGAAAAGACCAGTATTTGAGTATTGAAAATCAAATCTAAACTGAAAATCGGGAATTCCCACAGTTTTATCCTGAGATAACTGGCCACCAAATCTCATATTTTGCACACATTTTAAACATTTATAAAATATTGTAAATCTAAAAAAATATATATTTGTCAAAATGAGAAAGTGATTTATATAGGAATCTGCGCTGTTGTTTTAGTGCTGGTGGTAAGCTGTAATTCCCTAAAGACTGTATCACCTGCTTCACCACGCGCTTTGCAGCGAGAACAGTTGTCGTGCTGCCGTGCGCCGCCGGCATGTGGAGATGTTAAGGGTGGCGTTATCAATAAATTATAGCAATATTAAAAGCGCAGGGGTTGACTTGCATGCAGGCTGCCCCTGTTATGAAACAGGCTTTTAGCATTTTCTCGGGCTCTCCGCCTGTCAGCCTAAATCTCGCTCAAGCATCCGAAACGAGTCGAGAGGAAAAGACCTGAGGGGTGGAGGTGGCCGTTAAGGAGGAGACGAGGAGGAGGCAAGGGGTGGGTGGGGGGGGCTTGTCCCGATCCTCGTCTTAAAGAGTGGGAAGGGGGAGATTTCATTGTCAGTCGCAGTCAGTCAGGCAGGAGGGTGAGACGCTCCACTCTCATCTCCCCGGATCTCTGTCTCCCTGTAGGTAATTACACCGTTCCGAAGGCTTATCCTGTGCGCTGAGAACAGGAAAGAAATGGAGGACTGGATCAGCTCGCTGAAATCGGTTCAGTCCAGAGAGCATTACGAGGTAAGAGCACAGAGTTGCGTCTTGAACTATTACTGTTTTTCAAACACACTTCTCAGACGCATGTCTTGGAACTGTTTTCTGTCCGGTCCTGTGAATTACACCAAACGCTTCAGGTGTTCAAATCTAGACCTTCTTGAAATGTTATGCATTGACATCCTGCTATGTTTCGAATAGTTCTGGATTTTTGTCTCTCTTTGTTGTTGCTAATTTGCAGTCTCTAATTGTGCATGTTTGCATGTGGTGCTTTTTAATATTTGACACCAGTAAATGATAGCGTGGACTGCAGCGTTGAGTGTTGACTGTACGCTCACTTTGATATGAGATGAAGATGGTTATGTAAGACTCCCAGCCCCCGTGTTCTGCAATACCACACCCAGAACTTCAGCGCTCCGCTGGCACCCCCTAACTGGGGGCGCAGTCCTCCCAATTCAATGGTTTTAACATTTTCAGATGTATCAAACCCTCAGCTGGCCTTTAAATCACTGTCCTGTTGCATTAGGGTGCTGCTGTAGATGGTGTTGTACGCAAGAGGGCTGCATGTCAAACACCTGCGGCTGTTAAATGTGATGCATGTGTGTATGAGAGCTGAAAAATATAGCCTTTGTTTTAAGGGCTCTGAAAAAGTCTTATCCTGGCACTGCCAATTTGTCTTAACTTCTCCTTTGCTAGACGGCACAGTTTAATGTGGAACATTTCTCAGGGATGCACAACTGGTATGCCTGCTCCCACGCTCGCCCTACCTTCTGTAACGTCTGTCGGGACAGCCTCTCAGGGGTCACTTCTCATGGCCTCTCTTGTGAAGGTAGGTGTCTGTTCATCTCTCTCAGCTTCTCAAACCCGTGTGTCGGATAATCTTTCTTTAATTATGAAGCTGCTTCACTCAGCTTGCTGTCCTTCCCCAAAGGTGTCGTTTCTCATCAGGGTTGGTCAAGGGTGGTCAGGGATGGCTCAGGGCTGCATTAGAGGGGGTTGCACTGGTCAGAGCTACTTAGTGCAGAAGCAGAGCTAATTGAGGTGGGGAAAAAATCTGGATGGAAACGCAATGCAATAATGAATCGATACACTGACGCTGGGCATCTGTCTTTTATTTGTTTATAATTTGCACTTCAAGGATATGATGTGCTTGCTTTTATATTATAATGCACATCAATCAGATAAAAACGGTTGAGATTGCAGATATAAGAATCATTTTCAAACAGGTATCCTTAATTTTTTGTATCTTATAACGGGAGAATGGAAGGGAAGGATTGAAAAGACTGATTGAAAAGGAAATAGGTAAGCCTTTTCTGGTGTGTATATATATATATATATATATATATATATATATATATATATATAGACATGTAAAAAAAAAAACTTATACAAATTTACAAAATGCAAACAATTATACAAATAAAATCTAATTCTTAAAATTAAGTTATAATAGTGTATCAATGATACTATAAGAATACTTGGAAAAATACCATGTAATACTACTATTTATTAATTAATATATCACTAGTATTTTCTCTATATAGCAACATAAAGTGAACAGATGACATTTATGATTTAGATTACTGACTTCATGAGATAATACAATGTAATTTCTATACAAGAGACAATTTTTGGAATAGCATGAATCAATTATTAGAACACAATATAAACATACTCATGAATAAAAGGGTAACTATATGAATACAAGGTAAATAAAAATCTGCAAAGTAAAATAAAATAAAAGTTGTTTAAAATACTGACAGAAGTAGTGACCAATTACAGCACCTGAAATATATAATTTCCCATGTAAATTCATGAATCTTACAGCTTTTTAGTTTGTTTGCATATAAAATCTTGATGTTGAAGTTATGTTTGAGTTATGGGTAGAATCACCTCAAAGTACATGCTGGCAGGTTAAAACACTCTCACTAAAAATACCACATCCAGGATCATGCATTATGCATGCTAATGGTGTGACATCATGTGGAAAGAGAGTGCTAATTACTTTCAGAGATATGCAGATGGTGCTCATTAAACTCGGCTAACTGTCATTGGCTCTCACATAGCAAGAAGTAAAAATAGTAAGCCTCTCACTTACGCCTCAGTTTTAATGAGAAATTCAAGTGAAACTCACACCGCTTTGTGAATAATACAAGCCTCGTCATCACCATCATCCTAATGTTGATTTTCCAACAAAACATCAAGATGCCATTTAGTGTGAGTTTCCTGGGGTCATGTTGCATTAGGCAAAAGTGGATTTGTGTGGTTCTGCGTGTGGTCGCAGTATTCTATAGAGCGATAATTAAGGAACACTTTCCAGTTCTGTTGTCACGGCGTTTGCGTTTCCAACAAGCAGAATCACTCCTGAGTATTAATTACTGTATGTGTTACTGTGGAAAGATGATCTCATTTCTTTCAACAAACCTCTCATTACCATCTTCAAACCCGAGAGCCGCTTGTGTTCACATGGAAATTGCTTTTGTTTCGAGTGTTCGTAGACAATGGTGTTAGAGTGGACTACTGAGTGAACGAGAAAAATTATTTACAAAACTGATGATTGCGGTTCTGGATGTTGATTGTAGCATTGTAGCTGTGCTAAAGTACAGCACCTGATGAATAGAATAACGTTGAAATGCTTCCCTAATGTTTTTTATTAAATAGTAGCTGTCTTCTAAAACCAAAAAGGCCATGTAAATATTCTTCTTTTAATAAAATCTAATCTAATTATCAGATAATTTCAGACATAAATGTACTTGAAAGCAGTTGGGGGAACGGTCACCTCAGTCGAAGTATTGAAGGTGAAAAAAATGAATTAAGCAATTTCTCCCTGTCTATTTAAATTACTGACAAATGTGTAAATCTTTTTAGCAGTAAAGCAACAAAATGTAAACATTTTAGGTCTTGCTTAGTTTTTATCGTTACAGTATTTTGCTTTATTAACTGGCTTAAATAGGTTGCGTTTTCTGACATGCTTCATCAATTTCCATTAATAGTACACAATACTGTATGTATCCAAATTAAATTGTACATTAAATTGTAATTAAAACATCCACAATGAAACATTTAATCATTCCAACATTATATGAAAGCAGCTATAGACACTGGGTTTTTCTCAGTATATAGTAACAAGCATGCATTATTATTTCTTGACTTCCACAGTGTACTTCATTGGTAATTAGTAGTTCATCAACATAAGCTTGATTTTGTACTCGAGTCCAGCTCCAGATTGAGACCCAAGTAGTTTGAGCCTGGATCAACGTCTGTTGCCAGGGTTGAGCCTGAATCAAAACCAAGTCTATAAAATGGTTAAGTTTGAGTCAAGACCGATATGTCAAGTTCAGTGTTGAGTAGAAATCAAGACTGAAACCTAAAAAGGGTTGAGTCTGGACAAGTCAAGACTGAGACTTCAACAGGGTTGAGTCAGAATCACAAATGAGACCTGAAGAGGGTTGAGTCTGAGTCAAAACCAGGACCTTAACAGAGTTGAATAAAAGCCAAGACTGAGACTTCAACAGGGTTGAGTCAGAATTAAGACAAAGACCTAAAGAGGGTAGAGTCTGAGTCAAAACCAAGACCTCAACAGAGTTGAATAAAAGCCAAGACTGAGACTTCAACAGGGTTGAGTCAGAATCACAACTGAGACCTGAAGAAGGTTGAGACTGAGTCAAAACCAGAAACTCAACAGAGTTAAATAAAAGCCAAGACTGAGACTTCAACAGGGTTGAGTCAGAATGAAGACTGAGACCTGAAGAGGGTTGAGCCTGAGTCAAAACCGAGACTTAAACAGAGTTGAATACACTTCAAGACTGAGACCTGAACAAGATTGAGTAAGAATCAAGACTGAAACCTAAAGAGGGTTGAGTAAAAATCAATACTGAGACCTAAAAATAGTTGAATTGGTGTCAGGGCCAAGACCTGAACAAGGCTGAGTCAGAATTGAGACTGAGACCTGAAGATCCATGTCAAGACTGAAACCAGAACAGGGTTGAGTTTTAGCCAAGAGTCTGAGTTAAAACTGAGAAGTCAAGTGGGTCGAGTCAGAGTCCAAATGCTCCTGAAAAAACCAAGACTCTGTAAATATGATTTTGGGCTCAGACCTTGTCTTACAAGCACCAGTACCATGGCATTAAAATGATTACACGTACTGTAATCATGTTGGCCAAACAAAGCACCAGGAATGAACTTGAAACACGATCACAAAGGCAAGACTTCAGTGGTCAGCTGGTCAGCAGCATATGTTTGATGTGCTGATGTCCCAACAAATCTTCTTGACTAGCTCAACCAGCTTGGCCAGCCAGTTTTTACCAGTTTGTTCCAGCGTGGGAATTTATTCAGGTCTACCCTGGTCTTCTCAGCAGGGTTCACCAAGTTGAGAGACTTGAAGTTTAGAACAATCATTGCTGCTTATATTTCACTTCGATTTGCTGCAGCAGCCAATCAATAAGGATTGATGTCAGACATGGGCCCCAACAAAAGAGTCAAACTCGATATTTCTCACTCTCTAATTTGACAGAGACATCCTGTCCATTAGAAGCGCATTGTAAACAGTCTTACGTTCACTCGACATTACTGAATTGTCTGTAAATGGTTTGCTAACAGCCCTGAAAATGACATTAGGGTGATTTATTGGAGATTTGTTTTCAGAGCCATGTGAAATGGTCTGAGCATAGACCAGCTCTGATTACAAGATGAGAGCGGAGCCCAAGTGAGATGAAGCGCTCTCTGATTAGCGTTATGATTCTCTGAAGAGGAGGTGCACTCTCTTGTCTCATCTCAGTAGATGAGTCTCCTCATTTATTATTGAGAAACGGCATTGCAGGAAGTACAAATTCTCAGCGTCAGACATACCGTGAGCTTTCCCGTAAACAGCCCATGCAGTATCCACTCCAATGCTGGAATACGCCAGGGAGGAAACACTTTCTGTGGTGACTATGTGGCATCCCAGTGGGCAGGGGCTAAATGCGCCTCTGCATTGGCGTGATTAGCCATGTCACCACAAATCTGTGTAATCCTGCAGGACATTAGAAGCCCCGGCAGCATATGGAGGCGTAATGTCCTCAGACACTTGAGATGGGCTGATTTAACTGGATTTGAGTTTTTTTAAGGGTCTGATTCTTGGACTGTGGGCGCCAGTCAGCCCGGCATGTACAGAGCAACTCGGTCCCTGAACATACAGGATGTTTTGTGGTTCTCTTATAGAGACATCTTCACTGATTGCGGCATCTGTGTCGGGAAACGGCTGAGTTAACATTTTAAGTTCGTAGGAATGAAGGTGGCCATGATAATGTGCTGAAGCGTACATTATGGAGGAGGAAGCCAGCCAGCCAATCAATCAGCCACTTAATTCTCCTTCTGGAAACGACCAGATGAACATTGCTAACTTGATTAGTCCTGCAATGCAATTTAATAGAGGAAATCAACAAAGAACTGTCAGCCATTAGGTTATTGGACCTCACCCACACCGCTGGTGAGGACAAAAACATTGCCTGTGTGGTTTAGAGGTCGAGTTATCTGAAAGTTTCCAGAGTTTAGAAGAAATCAATACATAATTCAAAATGCTTTGTCATGACGGATAGAAAAATAAGACATCCAGTTTATCCAGTTTCCCTGCTTTAGAAAGCATCTTACAGTAATGGATGCTAATGGAGATTAGAAATGTAGATTTGTGGATTATTTTTAGTGATGCATATGTTATTGCCAGTGCCGCACAAAAATGTAACTGGCTTACTTACACATTAAACTGATAAATGACTGTCAGTTACTGTCAGTTTTTATCAGTGTCATATAAATACTAACCAACAGTAAATCAGAGAAGAAGAAAATAAATCAATATTAAGCAGCATTATTGTTTTCAATATTGATATTAATAAAAATGAATTCTGAAGAATTGTGTGACACAAAAAAAGGAGTAATGATGCTGAAAATGTTGTTTTGCATCACATTAATAAATTATGATAAAGTATACTGCAATAGACAATAGCTATTTTAAATTGTGATAATATTTTTACAGTATTTTTCAAAATTTGTTTCTGTATTTATACATGTAGTCATGGTTAGACTTTTTTTTGGTCAAAAAATTAAAAGAACAAAGAATTATAAAAGAGACAGAAATTTTTTTTTTTTGATTGTAAGGTTACTGCTGGTCAGACTCACAAGCAGTTTTCACGTTACTTTCTTGCAGTGTGTAAATTCAAGGCCCACAAAAGATGTGCAGTCAGGGCCACCAACAACTGCAAATGGACAACGTTGGCCTCTATCGGCAAGGACATCATTGAGGACGAGGATGGGGTAAGTCTTATAAAGCCAGTGAGGTCATGTATAACCTTAGATTGAATAGCAGAACTGCTTCAGTACATTTTTATTACGTTCTATTCCTGTAGATAGCAATGCCACATCAATGGCTGGAAGGCAACCTGCCTGTCAGTGCTAAGTGTGCCGTTTGCGACAAAACCTGTGGCAGCGTGCTGCGCTTGCAGGACTGGCGTTGTTTATGGTGCAAGGCAATGGTAAGAACTGCATATGACTGAATCCTTTATGACTACTTCAGTTCAGAGTTCTTGTGAACTCTAAAGGCCGTCTGTGCTTGGACAGGTGCACACGGCATGCATGGATCTCTACCCCCGCAAATGTCCCCTCGGCCAGTGCAAAGTGTCCATCATCCCCCCTACCGCCCTCAACAGCATCGACTCAGACGGTAAGATTTTTCTAGTGTACACATAAATATTGATGGATATGAATTGTATTTATTAATATGAATATTATTGTTTGTACAATAAATGTTCTGTATTTAAATACAAATAATTAAATTAAATTATTTTTTGGATGAATATGTGTTAATATGTCCTAAATAATAATATTTTAGTTTATTCATTTAATAAAGATATTATTTAAGCAAAAAATATGCCGTATTTTAGTGTAAATAATTAAAATTACTGTTGTATTTATTCAGTGTTTATATAAATATATATATATTCATTAGTACTGCTTTCTTATTTACTATTTTATTTTTATTTATTTATTTATTTATTTTGGTCTTGGGTGAACTTCTGACTTAAGAAAGTTTTGGTGTGTTTTCATAGAACATGAAACCCTTTCATTTTAAAAGGTCAAGGTCACTTGAAGTCCACACAAGGCTGATTGCCTGCTTATGCATGATCCCACTCTGGATGTAATGTATGATTATGTATTGGCGTGTGTGTGTGCATGTGAAGTGGTGGGAGGAGCTCAGGTGGAGGACTGCTATAGATGGAGCTCATTAGTTTTGCTAATTCCCAGGTTCCCAGGTGAAGAGCAATATCTCTTTCATTATACCTCTGACCTCTTCTGATTTGATCATGCATATAGGATGTGTTTCTTTTCCCCTTCTGAGAGACACTCAGTGTCCACGTTCCTTTATTTTTCTTTCCCATCTCTCCTGTATATGTCAGGGTGGTGTGGAAAGTCACTTTGCCTTAGAGCATCTTGTCCTGACGCATGTAAACATAACAGCCTCTGGTGGACCATGTGCTTGGAAAATTCAAGACGAGAGCAAACAAAAGCACTCTTCCATAGCCGGCTCTCTCTTTCTCATCCCTTTCTGCATTATTAACCTGCTGCCGAGGATTCATACCTTGCTTGTTTGCTCAGTCAGCCTGTGATGGAGCATATGCCACTGATTTCCAGGAAATTGCACATTGCCTTTTATTGACAGCTGTATGAATTCTATTTAGAGCGGCTTCATTCTTAACAATAGGTGTAAAAATAACCCAATGGCTTTGTCCGAAAGCTGAAAAAAGGGCTCAAAAATATTCATTTAGGGTTCTCAGTATTTTGTAACCATTAGGATTCATAATTAATAAAAATAAAACCAAAATCATGACATGACTGCAATTTAATCATAAAAAAGTGATTGTTTCAGAGTGTTCTTTTACATGCAAACAACTTGTGATTCAGTGTTTTAAAAAATATATAAAAAATAAATATAGATACATTTGAGTAATAGTAAACTTTTGGTCAACGTGTGCAGCCTTAGAAGCAAGCATAGCAAATCTGGAGCTTTTTTGAAATCATATTTTAAGTTGCAATCACTTTTATAAAAAAAAAAAAAAAAAAGATTTTGTGCAACCATATGTTGCCATTTGCGTTCTCATTTGCCTTTGTCATCATTTGTTCCACTTAGTTGATATTTAAAACATTGCATTAATTATTAATTTTAAACACGATCTATAATAGTATTGTTACTCTTTTAAAATGTTTTGCTAATCTCAATATGAATATTAATTTTTCATACTGTACATTATCATTTAAATTCACTTGTAGCATACTGATTTTAGTTTCACTCTAACAGTGATTCATTGGTTTGCTAGTAGAGGTTCCTGTTGATTGCAGCATGCAACCTAATCAGACAGCAGACCACATGCACTTAAGTCACAAGCTCACATTGAAAATTAATGACTTCTGATTGCTTCTTTGCCACAAATTACTGTCAGTTTAAATATATGCATAACATCGCAATGCTTTGCGTACACTTGCCTTAAGGTAAACTTAAATTTATTTAATTACTTGCATTAGCTTTATGTAAAAGTGTTGTTTACGCCGATGATAAGGTACCCAGAAAGACAAAAGTGCACTGCAGTGGATGATAATATAGTTATCGCGAAAGTTAGCGTTCTTGGTGTCAGCGGGTTTTAAATAATTAGCAGCTTGGATTCTGACACGACAGTGCTGGTTTCAGGGTTTTCATCTGGCCGTGTGTGAAGTCAAACCTTGGACACCCACTATTGATCAGAACCTCAAAGCTCCTGCGACTTTAATTGGCGGAGCACATATCGGATATAGAGATTAGTCGGGGGCAGACAGAAATGTAATGAAAATCAATAGCTGTGATGTTTCGCCTGATGTATTTTTAGAACGCTTTGTGGTTCCTGTTAATTGGCTGTTTAAAACGGACAAAAGGAACGGAGCAGGGATGGACGAATTGAACCCTGTTAAAGAAACAGCGAGGGATACAGAAAGCTTGAGAATGTTATGGGAAAGTAGGAGAGTCCCTCACGTGTAAGGAATCTCCCGCCTCAGTGCTAGGTTGGAGAAAAGAGCTGCATCTTAATTCGCTCAGGGCTGCCTTTGGCACGTGCTCGGGCTTCGTGACTCAATTTGCCTCAGCCTGCCTCTGAAAGAGCAAGAGAAAAGAGGAGGTGGGGCTCAGTTAGACCTATACTGGGGTATACTGACAGACATCCACCCACGCGCCAGTATCCGCTCGCAGCCACGCGGAGAACATGTAAACCTGTGCTCGAGGGCAGCTGTCAGCTCTACTAACGCTTATGCATGCTTAAAGTCATGTACACGAGCGCAATGAAGTATGCACAGATGCATGCAGGTACCCAGAATGAATGCAGTGCATCCACATGCATCTGCAGTGGAGAGACAGGGATGTGAAAATCTAAACGGTGCATATGGCGAATCTCATAAACACAGCAGGTTCTTGCTCGCAGCTACTGGCATGTTCAGACTGTTTGCTGCACATGCTGCAAGAGTGCACGTGATCGCCTCCAGTGCAAGCACGTTTGACAGCTCCTCACTCAGCCCGGCTCTAATGACAATGGTTTTCTGATGGTTTGCTTTTCCTTGTGCTGAAGCACAAAACGCTTTCCACTCCTTTCTCTGTGATTCATCCTTGTCCAGGCATGAAGAAAACTGTTCCTAAGCAACATGCGGTCAACAGAAATCTCAGCATTATCTTTTTTAGCATGCACGTTTTGACATTTAGTTCTTGTAGTTCAGCTGGTAAGCAATCGCAGGGAACACACAAACTGACTGCTATGTTAAGCTAAGGTAATAAACTTACTATAGCAAAAGTTTGGTCAAAAAATATATTTAGGTGATATTTTAACTGTAATTGTTTTCAGGTGAGAAATGAAACTAGTCATAATAAAGTTCTTCTGCAATGAGTCGTCTATAAATATTTCAGCCGGACACATTTTATACAGTCAAAACATTTTTTATTGGAGAAGCGATGATAAAGCGTTTTGTTGTGGTCATTCAGTTATTGGTGTTTTTTTCCTGCTGGATATTTTCAGTTCCTGTTTCGATTTCTATGAGGTTTTACAAATAAATCAGTGACAGTTTCGTCCTTGCTTCACTTTATAGTCTCTTTGCACAGCCAGTACAGACTACTCTCCAGGGGCCTCATGTTCAAAGTCTTGCGTAGAATTAATACTAAAACATTGCATACGGACAAAGCTGGAAATGTGCGTACGCACAAAAAAAAAATCAGATGTATGAAACACTGTGTACGCGCAAACCACTCATATTTTCTTTGTACATCCAAATTAACGTGAAATTGAGCGAACATGCACAAGCGATAACCCCTCCCTGCCTCCTCCCCCGTATAAATATGGTAAGGACCCATTTCGGCAAAACCAAACAAAAAGCAATGGCAAAAGCATTCCTAAAAGCACGTTCCCTGGAGCGAGCTAATATGAATATGATAGCAAACTTTTATTATAGTGAGGTTTAATGTTAAAACATTTTTATATGCATGAATTAATTTAGTATGTAGGCTACATTGATTTTATTTTAGGCAAGTCGCAATGATTTGACAAGGCATCAGCTCACTTTCTGCCGCTGGTTTTTCTATGTTTTTCTAAATTGACTTAAAAGAGAATTTTTAACGAAAAATAATCATTTTGCCAAAACTATTTTAATAGCCGAAACAGTAGTTAGACTGGTCAGAGCTGCAATATTTCATTTAAGGTGTTTACATGTCTGAATATTTCAATTAAAATCGGCAAAAGTCTCTTATGTATTTTTTTCTCTTTTCCTGTGTCAGGTTTCTGGAAGGCCACCTGTCCCCCATCATGCGCTAGTCCACTCCTCGTGTTTGTCAACTCAAAAAGCGGAGACAACCAAGGGGTAAAATTTCTGCGTCGCTTCAAACAGCTGCTCAATCCGGCTCAAGTCTTTGACCTTGTCAACGGTGGACCTCATTTAGGGTAAGAAAAGGATGTAAAAGGTCACAGGAAGTGGTTTTTATTTTTTGCTTGTTTATAAAATAGGTTGTTGACACATGATAGGACTTTTTTAATATATCAACATACTACTTGTCTATTAAAAGTATATAAAAGTATAATCAAAGTCCCATAATCATTATTATATTTATCTCCAGTTCTAATCACCTTTTTGGCTCATTTTTTAATGATCGTACACTGGGACAAATTAATTTTTCCTTATACTGTAATCTAAGCTCATTAAAACCGCAGGCATAATGATTATAAAAGAATTAGAAAATTGTTGTTTAAAGTAGTTAAACACATCACACCAAATGAACCCAAACCTGATCTCACTTGATCCCTTTAACTTTGTGACACCTTTAGAGAAGTGTTTATGAGATTGTCTCAGTTAAACAATTCTTTTTTTCTTTTCTAGTCTTCGCTTGTTCCAAAAGTTCGATAACTTCCGAATCCTGGTGTGCGGTGGAGATGGAAGCGTCGGCTGGGTCCTGTCTGAAATCGATAAACTAAATCTTCACAAACAGGTGATTGAAAAGTACTGCAGCTTATCCTGTCGATTGAAAGTAAACTTGTGGCTGCATGGTTAGTACTTGGCACAGGAGTATCCGAGCAGATGTTTATGAGGATTTCTTTATGAACTGGCTCGGTGATCCGAATTGTCTTTCTCTGACAGTGCCAGCTGGGCGTTCTGCCACTGGGCACCGGGAATGACCTGGCGCGGGTGCTCGGCTGGGGGCCGTCCTGTGACGATGACACTCAGCTCCCTCAGATACTGGAGAAGCTGGAGCGAGCCAGCACCAAGATGCTGGACAGGTACAGAGCACACACTAGCATGACCCAAATATGTGACCCTGGAGCACAAAACCAGTCTTAATATTATATTTGTAGCAATAACCAACAATACGGGTCAAAATTATTGTATTTCGGGGGAAAAGCACTTAGTCCGCGGAGTGTGCAACAGTGGCTGCGTGTAAGTGATATTTAATACAGTATATTCATAAGGTTGTGTTTAAATTATTGCACATTGCTGGAAAGTATATTTTTCGTTTTCTGGCTATTTGTAGTGTAGTTTTTTGTTGTAATTAGCAGAAGCTGATTTCTGGCTGTAACTTAAGTGTGAAGCATCTCGCTTCTAGTTTCGATTCGAGCTATTTGCTTAGAGATTGGCCTTAATTCAGAAGGCATGTCCAGCTCTTAGCAGTGTATATATTCAGTATCAGCGAGCTGTCGCGGAAGCGTTCAGTCTTTGTGTTCAGCCTCCCCGTGTTAAGACCGACGAGATTAAAGACCTTCGACTTTTTCCCGCGCGACTTCAACCGAGCAATGCAACCGACAACTCACTTGAGGTACTCCTTTTACTTTCCTCTCTTTTCAACTCTATCATGTGTTTTCAATACATTCTGGTTATCTCCACACAACGCTCCAACATCACATGCAAACGTCAACGCAATCTCACTAACCTTCGCCCTATCGCCATTTCATCCACTGAAACTTTCTCCTTTACTGTCGGCCTCTGGAATCGCCAGCCAGCTGTACAATCCTCACTTAGTATCCTGGGCCTGACTGAGACCTGGATTCGTCCAGATGACTCAGCAACCCCTGCTGCTCTGTCCAATAACTTTTCTTTCTCTCACACCCCTCGTCACACTGGGGGGTACTGGTATACTCATTTCTAATAAATGGAAATTTTTTCACCACTCTCTGCTCTGCAACTATAACTCACTTGAATGTCATGCCATCACAGTTACAGCTCCTATGTTGTGGTCATCTACTGTCCTCCTGGTCAACTAGGCACTTTCCTGGATGAGCTGGATGGACTGCTATCTTCATTCCATGAGGATGGCACTCCACTTTTAGTCTTTGGTGATTTTAACATTCATCTGGACAAACCTTACGCTGCAGATTTTCACTCACTCATAGCTTCAGTCAAATTCTTAATCCTACTCCTTCTTTTCCTTTCTAGCCTGCACTTATCTGAACATAGCCTGGTATACAGTATTATGAGCACTTCCTAAGTTGTTTTTAGCCTCTTTTAGGACTAATTGCTTGCTGTTTTCCCTAGCTGTAAGTCGCTTTGGATAAAAGCGTCTGCTAAATGAATAACTGTAAAATCATTAAGATATTAAAGGGTTAGTTCAACCCAAAATGAAAATTCTGTCATCAATTACTCACCCTCATGTCTTTCCAAACCTATAAGCACAAGTCTGAGCTTTTACTGAATGTATCACGGCTCTCTCATAAAACTAACGTATACGACTCTCTCGTGATTGTGCATGCAAATTCATTCAAATTCGAAAGTCCATCGTTCATATTCAGAACACAAATTACGATATTTTTTACGAAATCAAAGACCCATCTGACCCTCCATAGTCAGCAATACAACTCAAATGATCCCATATCCAGGAACGTAGCAAAAACATTAAATTCCTATCGAACACATATTAAAACCTTTTTGATTAGCAAAATGCATTGCTGATTACGTCATTTTTTTTAAGTTTAAAGTTTTAAAGGGGATTTTATAAATATTAAGATTTTGCACTCCCAGACTCCAGATTTTCAGTTAGTTATATCTCAGTCAAATATTGTTCTTAACAAACCATGCATCGCTGGAAAACTGATTTATTCACGTATTTAACCTTATGACTGGTTTTGTGGTCAATGGTCACAAATGTCAAACTTATGATATCTGTGTGGTTGGCTACATCTACAGCTGCTGTTTACAGGTGGAGTATAATGACGTATGAGATTAAAATACCTCCCAAACACAGCTGCCCCGCCACACCTGAGGAGGCAGAGGACGACCAGGTACAAGCAGCACACCAACACCAGTGCATACATCTACATCAACGCCAATAAATGAGCTGTTGACATGCTATCTAAGACTAGGCGCCACTGGAACACAACAAAGACAATAAAAAGACAACACATCTTTTAGCTCTGTTTCTCTCACTCTACACAAAAGAAAACATGTGGCACATCCACTGTAGTCCACTTTATTTTATTTGTAGAGTTTTTGGTTTTCTGTTGATTTTTAAATCCCGCCCAATTATATACAATGCCTGTATGCTGTCGGTTTAACTACGTTACATTCATTACCTTCAGCAAGTATCAATAGGAAACCAAAATAAAGACAAATTACAAAATCATGCCTAGGCCAGTAACTTACTGCTTGTACTTGACTGCTCATTAATTAAAACATTTGGATGCTTTTTATTATTCATTTTAGCTATTTTGTATCCTCAGCTCTGTTTAACATATTTTACTATAGCTGTGTCCCAAATGACGCACTTATACACTATAGTCCAGTTCTACTAAAAACTTGAGTCTTTTGCCGATAAATAGTACTGTCAGGTTTTTAAGAGGTGCAGTGACGAATTAGCGCTAAAAAGGTCAGTTATTTTTTACACCTGACCTTATTGAATATGCATTTGTAGGAGTTTCCCTTTCAGATGGGAAAATTATGGTAGGAGAGTATTAAAATTAATCACACAACAATATTGTTTATTCGCAACTATGCCAATTTGTGCCGCACTTGGTATATTGCTCTGGAGGTGTGTTTGTGTTCTGGCCCTTTGTACTCAATCATGTAGTGTTTTAAGGTTATTTTGTCATTAATAATTGAAGTCTGAAAGCCCCTCCCACTTTTTTTGATGAGTACATCATCCGGGTGTTTAAAGTGTGTCTTTTTTTCTAGTGAAATTTCACCAAATGTTAATATATAATGGGAATAGTTCACTCAAAAATGAAAATTAGCCCATAATTTACCAACCTCTAAGCCATCCTATGTGTACATGACTTTCTTTTTTTCAGATGAGCACAAGTCTGAGCTTTTACTGAATGTATCACGGCTCTCTCATAAAACTAACGTATACGACTCTCTCGTGATTGTGCATGCAAATTGAACCCCGAAGGCATATAGGTTAGTTTTACGGAGAATATATACACGATTTATGGAGCTTAAAAATAATGACCACTATCCACCAACATTACCAAGTTTGGAAGAGCCAGGATACTTCAAAAAAAAAAAAAAAACTTAGACTATGTTTGTCTGAAAGAAGAAAGTTATATACACCTAGGATGGCTTGGGGGTGAGTAAATCATGGGCTAATTTTCATTTTGCGGCAAACTATTCCTCTAAGTCCCAGCAGAAAATGGGAAAATATTCTGTAGCTTGTTCAAATAATGAGCAGAAAAGATTCACTTGGGTTATATTGTAATAAACAGTATTTTGATTTAAAAACAAACATTAAAATGCAATGAAAATGTTACTTACCATATGTTGTGCAGTGATTTAGTTTTCATGCTCAGGAACTGATGAAAACGGTGCTTGATGTGTATCTGTGGTTTTAGTTACAGATATCTGCTTATGAGGATTCGGTGGCTGCTCATCTCACGAAAATCCTGAACTCAGATCAGCACTCTGTGGTCATATCTTCATCAAAGTCAGTCCTCTCACACCAGACAGTTCATATTCCACCGCTAACTAACTGGAAAGACTATTAAGACAATCTCTTCTGGTCTCCTGCAGGGTGTTGTGTGAGACGGTGAAGGAATTTGTGGCCAAGGTTGGGAAGTGTTATGAGAGAAGCAGTGAAAGCACGGAGGAAACTGATGCACTCGGCCTCAAAGTGAGTCTGTGGTGACAGCTCTTCGGTCGTCACTCAATATGTGCAGAACTCATCAGCCTTTCCTTTGCTCTCCGTCTGCAGTGTACGATTCTGAACGAGAAGCTGGACTCCCTCCTGCAGACGCTCAATTCGGAGGCGCAGGCCATGTCGCCCTCGGCCCTCACCACGCCGCCGATCGTGGAGGAGGAGGTGGAGGAAGAGGAACTGAAGGAAGAGGAGGATCTGAGCGAGGAGTCTTTGACAGAGCTGAAAGAGAACGAGACTGAGAAAGGGTCTGTTCATAAGCTCTTCAGACCCCGTGAGCAGCTTGTGCTGAGAGCCAACAGCCTGAAGAAAGCGCTCAGACAGATCATCGAGCAGGCTGAGAGAAGTACGATTGGGCAGCTATGTCCAATAACATATATGTGTGTGTGTGTAAAAAAATCACAGATCTGTTGCTTACAGAATACTGCTCTGCATACAAGTGTCTTAAAGGACTAATTACATGACTTGCATTGATTATATTGCAATGGATTAGCCACATGAGACCTGAGAGTCCTTCAGGGATTTCTATTTTTTTAAGTGGTGGATCAACACTTATCAATAAGTCAATAGGTTTTAGCAATGCTCTGTAATACTCTGTTTCTAGGCTTGGGCAATATATTGTAATACAAATTATTATTTAAATATGACGTAATAAAATGTAAATGTAATATAATAAAATGTATATAATAATATTTGTGACTAAAATATTAAAAATAAACTCTAAATGCTCTAAAAGTTAATAATTAAATATATCGTTTTTAAAAGATGCAGCACAATTTAATGTAAAACATGGTTAAATATTAGCTACATTTATATAATAAAATCTTTGGTTGTTTAAATACAAAATAGTTTATAAATATTATATAATTAAAAACAATAACAACACTTTGATGTATAGTTAAATATTTTATACAATTAATATATATAGTAATTGTGTGTAATATGTAAAATCTTAAAATATAATCTCTAAATACTATAAATATGGATAATTAAAGTATGTTAGATGTAAAATATGCACATTTAAATGTAAAATGCAGTAATTTTGTGTACATATAAATATAATAAAGTGACAGATTTAACTATTTATGGTTTAATAGGATCTAAATATTATATAATCAATATTAATATACATATACAGTATATATAATATGGTTTTGTTTATTTAAATATGAAGTATATACACACACATAAGAAAAACTAAATGTTATAAATATAAACATTTTAAATTAAAAATATAAAAGAAAAACTTAGATTTAACTTTAAACTTTTGAGATACAGCACATTTTAATGTTAGAAATAAGCTTTGTTTGGCATATATTTAAGTTATTTTTATAACAAGTTTTTTTTTTTTTTTTTTTATTATAGCAAGTGTTATTGGACCATGTTCATTATATATATATATATATATATATATATATTAGTAATATAGTGTAATAAACAGCAACTTTTACCTTAGTACATATTTAACAAAATGCATAATATTAATGTCATATTGGGATGTTTAAGTGGTATAAATTGATTCATTCAACAAAAAGTGATACAAATAAGTAAACTAAGTTTAGTTGTATGGAGCAGATCTGTGAAATGATGTAAGAGCTATTGATATCAGTCAATAAAGTTCTTTCAGGGCAGTTCTCAAGACAAGGAAGGATTGCTAAACTAGTCTGATGACATGATCTTTGGGAAACTTCAACAAAAAGCCCGTTGAAAAATTGCAATGCTCACAATTTTGTGCAATTTTATACCTCTGTCAAAAACATGACAATAAATATATAAATAAAATATTGTCCCTAATTCTGTTCCACATGAAGAAGAGCATGAATGAGCAGGTTTACTTGTCTGTGTTGTAGTGGTGGACGAGCAGAACGCTCACACCGAGGAGCAGGAGCTGCAGTCTCCCACAGACTACAGGAAGGACAGCGAGGACGAGAACAGAGACAACGAGAAGGACGAGGACACTAAAGAACTGGAATCCTTGCCCTGTGAGTTCACGCTTCTATCTCAGACATGCTGTCGCTGTTAACTGTTTCCTACGAGACACAAAGTCTTCTTGCTGATCGGCCCTGAAGAGCTGAATCCTCCTCCAGTGGGCTGCTTTCACGTGCCAGGATGTTTTTTGTCTCACAGGAGCTGTTTGTGCACGAAAGGATTTTGTTCTTTACAAAGGCTGGAATGCAGAGTATGCAGAATTTCTGTATGCTTGAAATACCCATATGATTTATTACAGTTGCCAACATGACAGTTGTACAGTCTTCAGCATGACAAAGAAACTGAAAGCAATGTTAGTCACTTTTTTTTTTTTTGCCTCACTATTTAATCAGATTGCCAAACGCTAGATTTTTAAAACTAAATTTCATTTGAAATATAAAATAACTGATTCATTTTCAATATAGTATGATAACCGGACCCCACTTACAGGTATGTGCAACTTCCTGAGATTATGTGACTAAACATCCATGGTAGAAACGTGCCTACTAACATGCTAAACAGAAAGGATGCAGTACATACTGTACATTGTTCAGTATGTCAGTTTTACATTCTGAACCTAACTTTGCATTTTTACATTATGATTTAAGAGACAGCAATTCTTTATTTAGGATGAACTGAGGTTCAGCCCTTGGTTTGGAGCTGAAGCATCTGAATGTGTTTGTGGCTGAAAGGGTTAGTGCTGCCCTCTAGTGACAACTTCATTATAATAAAAAGTATTGCGATTCAATGTAACTTAAATAAATAATAAATAAAACATATTAACAGCAGCATAAATTGTTGTTGGTTTTTATTTATGTATTGTTATTTAATTTAAAAAAAGACTGTTATTTATTTTACTTTCAGTTAAAAAACCAGAAACTTTATTATTATTATTAATATTATTATTATCATCATCATCATCAGGGTTTATTTTTTAATTTCAAAATTACTATTAGTTTTGTTTTTACACGCTTTGCTTTTAGTATAAAATTTCACCAGCTTGTTATCACAATTGTTATCATTATAAATTTTTATACTAAAAATACAGCAACATAAATTATCATTTTTATCATGAAAAATATGTGAATAAATACGAATTACTTGTAGTTGTTGTACACATTAGTCTTTATGTTTAAAAAACAGAAACATTAGTAGTAGTAGTATGTTTATTATTATTATTGAGGGTTTTTTTTCTCCAACCTAAATGACTAATATTATTATTATGAATTATTATAATGAACATTATTATTATTATTATGAAGACAGAATTTCTCTTTGTTTAGAACAGCAACATAAATTATTATTACTGTTTATTGATAATATTATATGGACTTATTTCTATTAATAATCTTTGAAAAGGCCTTTACTCTTATAATTATAGTTGATTTTATGAAGCCAGACTGTTCTAACTGGGGAGACAAGCTTTTGTTTTGCAAAAATCTTTTTCCTTCAGAAGGTCAGGGATTTCCTTATGCTTACAGAATGCAAGTGTTTATGGCTGCAAATATATTTGTAGGTGTCCCAGAGGGTCCCTGTGCTATATTTCTGTCTATAGAGAACATATCTTTGTTTGCTAGGCAGTGGTACTTCCTGTTTACACAGTGTCCTGCTGTCTGCTCCTGTTTCCAGCAGGGCATGAAACACTGGCTTTATTCCCTTTAGTTGGTTCAGTCTCTCAGGGCCTCCTCCGTCTCAAAACTGTTAAGTGCTCTTGATGTGTTTTGGTTTGTTTATGTGGGCTGCGTTCTGCTGAATATCTCTTTTACAGCAGATTTTTCACTTCTTGTTGAGAGCCAGTGACCACAATGCACGGGTTAGTGTTACGTGCTGGAAAAACTGAGCATTTAGAAAACAAACCAGCATTAGATTTTGCTGTGTAATGGGCACTTGGGCACATATTGCTGAGAATGAGTGTGCTGTACACGTGAGCTGATGTTTTGTTCTGTGTTTTTGCAGTGGCTAAGTCGCCGTGTTCACCGTCAGAGAGGCGTGTGAGTCGCAGCACACAGTCCTGTGGCTCCTTCTCCATCACTCCCTTCACCACGAGCAAGGAGAACCTGCCTGTTCTCAACACTCGCATCATCTGTCCCGGTACGACCATGTATTATGTATTTTAAATGTGTTTTAAATCTGAAAGCGCTCCATGTATAAGTCATCGTCTCTCAAAAGAAAGTGTTGACTCTGAATCATTAAAATGAGTCATTTTTAAAACGAATCCCAAGCTGTTTCATGTTGACATAAATATGATACATTAGCATATCACCCACCAGCTTGATGGTCTTTTGTTGGTCTGAATGAAAATGCAAATTCAGTCTTCACCACTAGGTGTCGCTTTTGGAGCAGAAATATAGCGGTTTTCCCGGTAGCGCTGTACACAAAGCAGCACTGAGCTCACAAACGCTGCTTGATCAGGCATTGATCTCAGCTGTCATTGATTTCAGCTGTCACAGATGAAAGATCAGCAACATGAAACAGTCGTGGCCAATCAAAAATTTTTGTGATTTTTTTTTTTATTCTTTCATATGCAACAGCTGCAAATCATGCAGTGTGTTCAAACCAAATGTTCAAACCTTCAGCTCTAACTTAATTATATTGATTTAAAGAATCTCTTTTTAAAAGTAACAAGATAAGTTATCAATAATAGACTTTTCATTACAATCTAAACATTTTTACAGGTCTGCGGGCAGGTCTAGCTGCCTCTATAGCTGGAAGCTCTATAATCAGTAAGATGCTGCTTGCTAACATTGATCCCTTTGGTGCAACACCCTTCATAGATCCTGACCTGGACTCACTGTAAGAGCTTTGGTTTCCTTTTTCTCGCTTAAGTTTATGGTAAATGTATTTGTAAAACTTAACACAAGTAATTTCTCTTACAGAGAAGGATATTTGGAGAAGTGTGTGATGAATAACTACTTTGGGATTGGGTTAGATGCAAAGATCTCACTGGAGTTCAACAACAAGCGAGAGGAGCACCCAGAGAAATGCAGGTAGTTCAGGATATTAGTATAGTCTTGTTTCATGTACTGCATTTACTAAAACACCACTGACTAGGACTGAAGGGATGACTAGTATTTCTTTGACTGTCCAGAAGTCGCACTAAAAACATGATGTGGTATGGAGTGCTGGGGACCAAAGAGCTTCTGCAGCGGACTTACAAGAACTTGGAGCAGAAAGTTCAGCTGGAGGTAATATATATATATATATATAACCGGTAACACTTCAGAATAGGGGGTCAGAATAATGCATTAGTTAAGCATTAATTAATGGTTAATTTGTTCACAATCAAGCATTAGTTGAGCAAAAACATACTAGTTATTAATGCATAACTTAACATTTTAAGGCCCGAATTATGCATTAGTTAAGCACAAATCAACTAGTAATTTATGATTAACAATTATGCATTAGTTTAGCATGAACACGTGTATAACTAATGGTTATCTGTACATATAGTAAGGGCATATTATCCATCATTTACAAATCATTAGTCATTTTAAAGACTATAAACAAAAAAACACTAAATACATTAATGCTATAAAAATAAGCTAGTAATTAATATATATATATATATATATATATATATATATATTTTTTTTTTTTTGATGTTTAATTACTGCTGGTTTGCAAATTTATAGCAAAAATATAGTAATGCAGACTATTTGACCCTGTGTTCTAAATCTACATTATGACACTTATTGAGTGATATTCAAGTTTATAGACTATAAGGTAATAATTAAGGCTAAACTGTTACTAATTTAGCGCTAATAAAGGAAGTTTGATAAATGTTTGTTCTTAAAGTGACAAATTAATTTTAAATACCGGCTAATATGACCTTATTATAAGTACAGATAATCATTACTTATATGTGTGTTCATGCTTAACTGATGCATAATTGTGAACAAATTAATCAGAAGTACTAGTACTAACTAATGCATAATTTGGGACCTTAAAATGTTAATCATTGCTTACTAGTGTGTTTTTGCTCAACTAATGATTAATTATGAACAAATTAACCATTAATTAATGCTTAGCTAATGCATTATTCTGGACCCTTAAAATAAAGTGTTACCATATATTCTTTACAAGAAATTAAATTATATAAAAAAGCATATAGGTAGATTATACTATTTTTAAATGTTAAACTATTGTTACAGGTGCTGTATGTAAGTTTTTATAATACGTTTGCAGATATTTAGGAAACATGCTTTAGAAACAAGGTAACATACTTGTTTATCTGAAAAACAATGTTACCGTCAGATATTCTCCTTTGAAAATGTATGTTCCAGGCCGTCAATCTGGCAACCTGCATGTGTGCCAAGTCTGAGGAGGAAGGGCCGGGTGAACAAAAACCCTCTGATATTTTGAATTTGTACTGGAATACCTAGTTCAACCGTTAGGTGTTAATCCTACGTACAGCACCTTTAAATTGTTTATTTCACATAAATAAAAAAACAAAAGATCTGATCATTTGTTTGCTCAAGAACTTGATAACAGGGTTAAAATGTATGTAAAAAAATTGCATCATGATGATACATTGTAAATGTCACAGAATATATAACAGAAGGGAAATCGTGCAGTAACAGGGTTAACCCTGATGATGTTATAAAGTACTCTTATGTTAATCTTATACATCTAGGACAGTGGTCCTCGACCTGAATCCAAAGCCCTTCATTTACCAAATAAAATATAAAATATTTTAGAATATAAACTTCCCACAGAGAATTTGTCAATATACCTTGAATGACTTTTCTGGGTCTAGAAATTGCAGTTAAATCTAATTAAAATTAGGCTTTCTTGAAAGTTTATTCTAGTAGTTCTAGTAGTTCATTCTCAGCAACAACAAACTTGGGATGGGATTTGTGCTTTAAAAAATAATGGGACAGTAGTTTCTACACTATTTGTGGAAAGTGTCAAATGTTGCCAAGCCTGAACAACCAACATATGATTATCTACTGATTTAATGTCAACAGCTGCTGGAACTGAACGTCTTCTCAAGTAGATTTTGAAGCAGTTGTGGGTCAAACGATTGCGTTGCCCGTTGACCGCTGTCCCAGTTTGATGTTCTAGGTTGCTCATGGTTGTGTAATTAATTCTACAGTGTGACGGCCAGTACATCCCACTCCCCAGTCTCCAGGGGATTGCTGTGCTGAACATCCCCAGCTACGCCGGGGGAACCAACTTCTGGGGCGGCACCAAAGAGGATGACGTAAGTCATGCTGCTAGAGGTCACAAGGGTCTTTTCTCATCAAACTGCTTGTCCATCCTGACTCTGACTCCGTTCTGCCCTTCGGAGCTGAAATATGACACCATGTAGAGAGGAAATGATGTTGAACAGTTTAATTAAGAGGATGAGCCGGCCCTGTGTTGACTCCTGTTGTTTAACGTGCAGCTGGCTTTGAACAAAACCTTTTGAACCCAGAGTGACACGGGCCTTTGTTCGCAACAAGTGGCCTTTTGGCAGCCGGTTTGTTTTACCTCACAGGGCCTCGTTCTGAATGAGGTTACCTCCGGACACAAGATCTGGTTACAAAAGGGCAGAGTGCAGTACGCTTAGATGCCTGTGATCGAGGTCGCCATTAATGGTAAAAAAAAAATGGAAAAGAGTTTAACATTGTAAAGTCTGATATATGAAATAATAACCTGAAATATAATAGAAAATATAATAAAAATGGAATTGTTTGAGCCCTTAAACAGGTGGATAAATAAATAAATACGTATGTTAAATAAGTTAGATCATGCTTTAATGATTCATATAGTATAATTTAGTAAGAATATGGAGCTCAAACTCGAGGAGAAAAAAATACCTCACCCAAACTGAGCAAAAATTTGTTGAAGATGTTATTTAAATTAAATCTTGAAAGTTTGGTAATGTAAATCGATGACAGCTTTATAACAGCATACTTAAAACGCTTTTAAATATCACTCTATATCTCCCAATAATATAACCTCTTAGTAAGGTTATATTTAAAAACAGTAACACTTTATTTTATCGTTACACCTATTAGTTGCTTATTAACATGCATATTACTAGAACATTTATTAGTGCTAATTAAGCACATATTAATGCCTTATTTTACATGCCTAATCCTACCCAATACATAAACTTAAATGCTTAGTTCACCCCAAAATGAAAATTCTGTCATTAATTACTTCCAAACGCATAAGACCTTTGTTCATCTTCGGAACACAATGTTCTTCCAAGAAAAGATGACAGAAAGCATGTATTTGATTGTGTACAAGAGTTCATTTATAATGTTGATAGAAGTTATTTTAATAGTTAAATGTTCATTGTAAATCTTAAAGGTGAGCCTGTAATGAGCCCCCTTGTGGTGGTAAGCTGTTCTCATCATTATTGTTTTTGTGCAGATTTTTTGTGCCCCTTCCTTTGATGATAAAATTCTGGAAGTGGTCGCTGTGTTTGGTAGCATGCAGATGGCTGTCTCAAGGGTGATTAAACTGCAGCATCACCGTATTGCACAGGTAAACACGCCTCACTCCCAAATGACACTGATCTGTGAAGGATGTGAAATATAACTGTCGTCATCCGTCCCAGTGTCGCACGGTGAAGATCACCATCCTGGGAGATGAAGGAGTGCCGGTCCAGGTGGACGGAGAGGCCTGGATTCAGCCTCCTGGAGTCATCAAGATTCAGCACAAGAACCGGGCCCAGATGCTGACAAGAGACCGCGTGAGTGCTTCTGGGGAAGAATCCTGATTTGGGAAATTTATTTCCACACTACTACCATAAAACAGGAGTTTAGAACAGTTTAATGAATAGTTTGTCCAAAATGGCTTCATTAACACTATTGTCAAAAAGTAGTGTAAATGTAGAAGACGACTAAGTTGTCTTAGTCAGAAAGATGATTTATTGTATTTGTTTTTCGATAAAGGCATTTGAAAACACATTGAAGTCTTGGGAGGATAAGCTGAAATACGACAAGCCTCCGCTGAGGCCGCACCTGTATCCCCAACACTCTGTGGATCTGGCAACCGAGGAGGAGGCAACGCTCATCCAGATGTGTGCTCGAGCCGCTGAGGACCTCATCACCAGGATCTGCGAGGCTGCCAAAAACTACCAACTCCTCGAGCAGGAGCTCGCCCACGCAGTCAACGCCTCATCACACGCCATCAACAAAACACACCCCAAGTTCCCCGAGGTGAGCACTGCCAGTTCACCCCCATGAATTTTCATCATTCATAAAAATCTTTTTGGCCTCTTCTGAGAAAACGAATGGTATTTTGACTTCAGGAGCCCAACTAGTGTGCTCTGTTAATCTGTTCTCCTCAGAGCCTGACAAGAAACACTGCCATAGAGGTGGCCAGCACCGTGAAGGCCCTGCACAATGAGACTGAGTCGCTGTTAGTAGGACGAGTGCCATTGGTGAGTTGATTTAATGCTTCTAAGCTCATTTGCATCCACCTTTTCCAATGGTCGCCTAAGGAAGAATAATCAGTTATGAGATTTTTTTATCATCTCCATTATTCGTCTCAAACTGCACATTTTACAAGAAAAATCTCATGCAAAGCTAAATTTTCAGAAAATTTGTTTTGGGGTACACTTTTAAATGAAACATAATTGACTATAATAGCTAAGGTGTAAACATTCAAGCAATGCAATTTTCCCTCACCAGAACGACCGTGCCAGTGTATGGCTATAATAGTCCAGATAGAGTAGCAAAAGAAAACGCAGGAAATGGACTGTGGCTTTGACTCGTTGACTCAGTCTGTGAGTTTATTTCTTTAGCAACTGGACCCTCCACATGAAGAGCTGCTGTCCAGTGCCCTGCAGAGTGTTGAGGTTGAGCTGGGAAAGCTGGCTGAGATCCCCTGGCTCTACCACATCTTACAGCCCAATGACGAGGAGGTGAGCACATCCTACAGAACCCCAGAGAAACAGAAAGACTGGCTCCCTTGAAGCTTGTTTCCTACTGGATAGTTTTTGGAAACATGCGGACATCATTTATTCAAACCTCTTGTCATTGCAAACCTGTAACCTTCTTTTTCCTGTAAAACACATAACCATGTGTTCACTGAAAGTCAAAGGGGTACAGTGTTGTTTGAATGATGTCCTTTCAAATATCTTTTCAAATATCCCTTTGTTATATTAAAAATATCTAATTTCCATAAATGTCAGCTACCCTAATATGTATACATGCACTACTATTCAAATATATGGGGAGTTATTATAGTAAACTAAAACAAAAAAGGACTGCTTGAAAAAAAATTTTTTTTTTTTTAATATTTAAAAAACTTAAACCTGTTTCAGTTAGTTGCCACGGATACGTGATATGCTAAATTAATTAAAACTAAAATAAAAAATTATTCAAAGGATTATAGACCTACTAAAATACCTCAAGGAAAGAAAATACAAAAAAAATTAATTAAATTATTATTATAAAATATTTAAAAACTGTGATAAGTAAATCTCAACTATGCTGAAGTAACACTGGTTTGGGGTCAGAAGTGACAATAAACATATTTATAATGTTACAAAAGATTTCTGTTTATAAATGAATGCTGTTCTGTTTGAACTTGCTAATACTGTTCAGTTTTCATAAAAAAATTAAGTTTTCAGAAGCATAATTTTACACTGAAGACTGCAGTAATGATGCTGAAAATCCAGCTTTCAATCACAAGAATAAATAGCATTTTAAAATATATTCAAATAGAACTGTTTTACAATATGACTGTTTTAATGACTTTACTGGTCAAATGAATTCAGCTTTTGTGAGTATAAGACATGTCTTTTTCTGACCCCAAACTTTTCAACAGCAGTGTACATCTATAATCTACTAACAAATGTGAAGTGAGTATTTTGCTCTGAGACTAACAGGTCATTTTGTGTGAGACAGGATAACTCCCTCGAGTACGGAAAAAGAAACAGTCGGAGTGGCATGTTTCGCATAGTGCCAAAATTCAAGAAAGAGAAAGCCCCGAAGAAGTCCAGCCCACAGTCAGGTAAGGGTGTGGACAGTCAGTCCACGTACTGTATACAGTATTTGAACATGTGACAAACACTAAAATCATGGATGCCTCATCTTTTGTTGGATTCATAGTCATGTAAAAGTGTGTTACATCTTGCTTTTTGATTGGAAAACATGCAAAAGCAGAACACTGAGACTTTTATTTGATATGTTCGTGACTGCTGACAACTGTTAAAAGTGATGGCCCATGGAGGCAGTGACCTGATAATATAGAGCACCATACAGCATGTACATCCTCTTCTGAGAGGACTCTCTGTTCATGTCCAGTGGTCCTCAGTCCAACCCAACCATCCATGAGCACCCCTGCACTCCTCTGGTCATGGTGTTGTCCTGTGAGTCAGAAACAGTCCATGTGTCTACACATGAACAGCAGGCACAAACCAAGGTGTACCGCACTGAAGGGGAACAACACAAACCCAAACATGTCTTACTGCACATGTGCTACACGTGTAACGCTTAAAGGTGAAGTGTGTAATTCCTGTGCCTGAACAGAGAAGTATATATGAATGGTGGTTTTCCAAACAGGTGTCAAAAACACTCCCAAGCTGACAATCCTGCCCCAAACTTACCCCATTTATTGAGACAGACATTGACTATTGAGCCATTCGAACTAACAAAGCAATGTTTGGAAAGTGTCTTTAAGAATTCAACATAGAAAGCTTTTTGTTGCCAGAAATTAGACTTCATTAAGTCTGGTTTATACTGCAGCTCAGACTGTCTGACTGACACGTGCCCAAGAGCATTAAGTTTATTATTATTTAATTAAAACATTCTGGAAAACCCAAATTATATTATAGCCATATTTCATATTTTTTAAATGTATTTGTTTATCATAATACATCATAATAAAATATGCAGTATATTTTAGACATTATTATTATTATTAATATAATTTCTTAAATGGACTTAAATGTGTTTTACACATTCTTATCATTCTTAATGCTAATAAAAGTAATAATAAATAATAAAAATACACTTCATGTGTATTATATATATATATATGAATATATATGATATACTCAGTGTATATACACTCAGTGTTTTTGTGTTTAGTGTTTTTCATGATGTCATATTAAAATTAAAATTAGTATTATTATCAATTAATTCATAATCATAAAATTAATATAAACATATTAGTGCAGATTATTTATTAGTTCAGATTTGAAGACACTAACCTCGCACAATGAATATTTCCTGAAGTTGTTACACACATCACCTTTAATCCTTGTTGAATCGGTCCAGATTTCTGAGGACAGTGCATACTCAGTACGTTACTCTCCAAAAACGATCACAGAAGTAGGCTCTCCGCCTTTTTTACATCATATTCTTTGACATGGTGAGGCGTGGAATGTCATAACAGATATCTGACGTGTACGGGATTTAACACGCCATCCACTACAACAGAGTCAGGTTTCGGTCCTTTAGGAGCGTTAGGTCGCACAGGCTTCAGCCTCCCATTTCCTCCTCCTTCTCCTCCTCCTCCTCCTCTCTCTGCTGTCTCTGTGTCTGCTCTTAATGGGATGATGGTGGATGGTCGTGCCACTGTGGTAACCTGCATGCCAGAAACGTGCCAGTGACCAAACCGAACCTGTTTAACCCTCTCTTTGCCAGCTGCTGCCGCCACTTCTTTCTCTGTGTCTTCTTTCCTGTTTGATTTGATTTTGGTCCCTTTTTTTCCTTTTGTGGTTGTTTTTGACTTGTTCCTCCTTTCGGCCTGACCCTGTTTGCTTGTGTCCCGCGAGTGTACGGGGGTTGGACACTGAAGGGGGCTTCTCGCTCTGTACTTGTGTAGTTCAGAGGTGGGGCACTGAGGAGGTGGCCGTCTGGCTGGAGCAGCTCAGCTTGGGAGAATACAAAGAGACCTTCATCCGCCACGACATCCGCGGCTCCGAGCTCCTGCACCTGGAGAGGAGAGACCTCAAGGTATACACACAACCCCTTTCTGTGCCTCACGATGTCCCTCAGAACAACCGAAACGCTCTTTCTCTGTCCATCTCGCTCTTTGACTCTCTCTATCTCTCTCTCTGTCCTCTTACCTGTCACCCTGTTTGCTATTTTGTGCTGCACTGCTCTGCTTGGCTTCCTCTGTGCAAGTGTCGTCCGGGTCTCCGAATACCTAAACGACTAACCGCCTGACGCACGTAGGGTTATTTTAAGTGGGCTAGGCTCTGAAGATGCGGTCGTGCGACGGACATGCCTCTGTTTGTGTAGCTCATGAGTACAGTCAACATGTTTATGTGTGTGTGTGATTCTGGTAGCGCTTTTTTTTTGTTGTTGTTGAGAAAATCAGGCTCTGTTTACACCTGCTATGGACATTCATCTCCTCGGAAGTGATCGTGAGGGGAAGATCTCGAATGCAAAAGTTACCCTTCCAAAGTTTGGGGTCTGTGAGGTTTTTAAAAGAAGTCTCTTATGCTCAGCATTTATGTGATCAAAAGTACAGTGAAAACAGTAATATTGCTATAATACTGTAATACTGTATTTTTTTAAATTGAGATTTAAACTCTTTTTTAGACTAAAAGCTGAATAAATTAGCTTTCCATTGATGTTAGGATTTTGGCTGAAATACAGCTAAATATTGAGATAATCGCCTTTAAAGTTGAAGTTCTATTATTAAAGTACTAATAAAATGCATTAAGTTTCGATATTTAAAGTAGGAAATTTACCAAATATCTTTATGGAACATGATTTGCTCAGTATCCTTTTGATTTTTGGCAAAAAAAAAAAAAAAAAAAAGATAATGTGGTAACACTTTATTAAGCCTATATTTCTAATGCATTACAAGGATATTCTTAATGCATTATAATGCATGCATAATACAACTTTATAATATGGAATATCAATTTATAAATATACAAATAATCATAACAACAGTTACAATAGATGATAATACTTACCTTTTTGTGCTTATAACTTTAATTACATACGTAATGCATTATGATGCTTAAGTAAGGCCATATAAACAACATTATTATGTGTTGTATCATTTAATAAATAATCGTTAAAAAATTACAATGTATTATAAAAAAGATGGAGCCTGCATTTATAATACCTTATAAGGTAAGTATTAACATGCATTGTAATTGTTTTTATGATTATTTATTAGATAATACAAAACGTCATAATGTTGTTTATAGGGCATTACTTACAGTATACCCTTACGATGCATTATAAATACAGGCTTCATCTGGTGTTATAATGCATTATACTCATCAAAATTGTATTATAAGTATTATAATGTATTGTAACTGTTAAGATTATTTATTATAAAGTTGTTAATAAGGCATTATGGATGCATTATAAATACAGACTTCATAGAAAGTGTTGCCTATAATTCAGACCCGTACAATGGGCAATTACTTCAAATATACAGTACAGTGTTACTTAGGAGTGGTTTTGTGGTCACATATTCGAAAATGTAATTTAAAGTATTGATCACTCTGTTACTCCAGTCTTCAGTGTCACATGATCCTTCAGAAATATGCTGATTTAAAGCTGAATGAATATTATTTTCAGTGTTGAAAAAAGTTGTGCTGCTTAATATTTTTGTGATATTTAGAAATGGAAATCCTTATAGATATCTCTGCTGTCACTTTTTATAAATGTTATGCATTCTTACTGAATAAAAGAAAGAAAAAAAAGGCTTGCTGACCCCAAATTTTGTTCAACAGCGTCACTAATCGCAGCGTTACTGCATGTTGATAGATGGTATGAAGTAAAAACAAGTGAAGAACGTTTGGCACATTTTTTGCCAGAAATGTGATGTTTCAATGGCATTATTTTGGTAAAATAAAACAAAAAAAAACAGTATTTCAGTTGTGTTTCACATGCTTTTCACACATTTATTCAATAAATGCATTATTTGTGTTATTGTATATGACAGTTCTTCTCAACTGGTGTCCCGTGACTCAAACAGTCGCAGGTCTGAATTGCACATTTTAAAAAATCATATAACTCATAGTGAGAACGGGAATTATCTACTTTGTAAGGTAGGAAAAAACACCAGCAAAACCAGTTGAGAACTACTACATAATATAATATATACATTTTTCTTCACATGAAGTTTGTGATCAAATCCATCTGTTTAGACTGATGTTATTATGAGATACAAACAGGACCTCATTTACAACGTTTATAGCTATATAGTGGAGCTATGTTAAACAATGAAACTGTCTAGGATTACGACTTGAATGGTCCAGTATATTAAGCAGTGATATAAACATCCTGGCCAGAAACTCAGTGATGCTCTCTTGTGCACTTGTAGAAGTAATAAATACATCATAATACATTCAATAAAGGTGCTATAAATGCTCATGAATCACACCTCCCAGTGTAGAAGTGTAAATAAAAGGTTGGTGAAGGCAGCTCAGTGTTGTGTACTGAATGTGTTTGAGGTGATCTGCTCACACTTATTATCTTTAGCTCTAGTGAACCTTGGACTGTGCCATTTTTACGCCTCTGTTATGTCCCCCCATTTCAAACGTCCCTGCCATTTATCTGGTCTAACCTCATTGTGTCTTTAGGGATGTCCTCAAACATATTTAGGAAACTAGAGTTTCAGCTCAGATTCAGCAGCATTTGCCATTAGCTGCATTGAGGTTAACCTGGCTTGTGTTTTCTTAACTATTGATCAACTGATATCGGTGTTGCAATAATGACAACCTATAATTAAAATAATTTAAAAAAAAAAAGGAAACTTGCTTTAACAAAATGAATGTGTATTTGTATCTGCGTTCAGATTAGCCTGACTGCCACTAGATGTCACTTTTTCTGTGGCTTTATCTCAAATCTACTACACAGGCGATTTTATTAGAGTTTGGGGAGATGCCAGAGTCAGGAATTTCTATAATGGTTTTATAGAAATGATTTTGATTTTGTAGTGTTCACTTTTGCCAGAAAGTGGGGAAACTTCAACACCCATAATGCACTGGACTCGATATGACTGTCTGTGGAACATATACAGACAGGGCTTTGATTAAGGCCATAGTTCATTTTGGACAGTTCAAGAATCTTTATAAATGTGCCTTATAGAAAAACATTACTGAAAAGGTCAAACAGTAATTAAGTGCAACGACTTATAGTATGTGAAGAACTCCTGAAGGTGTGAGCTTTGGAAACGTTCTGAGCCCTCTTCTGTTTGTCTGCTTCCTCCAGGATCTGGGGATCTCGAAGGTGGGTCATATGAAGAGAATTCTCCAGGGAACTAAGGACTTGGCCAAGAGTTCGATGGTGGACCTGTGAGAGACGTCAACACACATTGCGTTGAAGCAGGAGCTCCGGCGTGGGAAGCGCTTTGGCGTTGTGGATCTTTGTAGGAATAGCTTGTAGAAAAGCTAGGAACGTTTGTTTCAGTGCCAAAATGACAATGATTGTGTCCGAGACTTTTAGCTCCATAGAAAAGCCATTCCTCACTTATCGCATCAACGGCACAATCAGGTATGCAATTCTCATCGTGCACGTGACCTCTGGCCTCTTTAACAGATTCCAAACCAAGTAGCAGAACAGGACTTCCAAACCGAGAGGAGAGGAGCGCACGCGGCCTCTGAGTAGCTCACTGGCTCTTTGCCTTGTGGTAGATGGCAACAATAGGAGGGCGATGTGATGTGTCAGCAATATCCTGCACTGTTTACATTTTAAGGAGACGGGGGTGGGGGGGGGGGAGTCTGCTGGTGTATCGCAATCAAACGGCAATCATCGCAGGAAAGGTCAAAAGGGGTTTCCTTCGCCAGTGACGTACTGATGCATGGTATGCTTGCTATATTTGGATAGCTGTTTTACTGCATGATCCGCGTCTTGTTTTTTATTGTACAAACTAACACTTGAACAAGTTTTATATGAATTTATTATAATGCCATTTGTTACTACTGAAGCATCCCTTTGGTCAAAGTAGACTGCTGATTTATTTCTATTTATCTGTCTGCATGGAAACCTCGTGTCAAAGCAGTGTCATGTGCCATATTTATTGTCAGATGAGCTTTATTGGTAAGAAAAAACGTTTTAATCTTACGGTAGGATGTTAGGTAAGTCAGTGAAATAAGTACCAAAGCGAATGTCCCCTGCAAAATGTTCTTCAGAACGTTTCGAAAGTATGTTTTCTTGCCACCCCTAAAATGTTTGAAATATTCAGTGGTCGAATCTGAATTGGTTTGGAAAAACATGAACACAGCGACTCTTTGTAGCTTAAAGCGTATGATTATACATTAGTTGAAATAGGACTTCTATTGTTTTGAATAGGAAATTGCAGTTGACCTGCAACTTTACGTAGTTGATATTTACTGAGTTCAGGAACCCAGTGCAAGTTTGATAGGATCATCTACATTTGGTCGGTGGCATTACAGGTTATAAGAGATAGTTTGTTTGTTAATATATGCACTGTATATAAGTCTAAACTGTTAAATCCAGTTATGAGTAAAGCCTTTGTATAATAGAATGCTTACATGATATTATCAGATGACACATTTATTTGTGTATAGAGCACCATAACACCTTTGTGAATTCTTCTGTTACAGTAGGTAATCGCCTTTACACGTTAAGTGCTGTTGTACTCTATGGAAGGTGCAATATTGTATTTCTTTTGATACGTTTCTTCTCTACGAAGCTTTATTATTTGAGGTTTTTCCATGGAAAACTAAAAAAGATAAACTTCACACACTGCTCTTTATTTTTTTTTCGCTTTTGGATTAAGGTGGACTTTGGGTCAGACAAATCGCGCCATGTTCTCTCCAAAATTCATAAATCTTCCATAAGCAAATTGTTGATCCTGTCTAACCGTGCTTCCAGGATAATATGCTAGACGGCTGGATGTTTCCTCACACCGACTATAAAACTGTTGTGCCTCTATTTTTTCAGCAAAATGGAAAATTTCGAGCTCTGAGCTACACATAAGCCAACCCGACCAACGGCGCACACGGGACTCATAACAGTGCATTTTAGGTTTATCTTATATTATAACGTTCCTCTAGAGGGTGTTTGATAACATCAAAGTAGTACTTGATATATATACAGAGCGAAAATGAGTAGTGTCGGAAAAGATGTGGTGTTCCCGACCAAGAAATCCAATTCTACCCACAATTTACCTGAAGTGAGAATTCAAACAAATACGGAGGATGAGAACAGCCCTGGAGGACAGGGTTTGGTGTGTTGGGTGGATCCGAACAGGATGTGAAAATACACATCTGAAGAATTCGTTGAGAGTTTATTATGAATCGATGGGATTAAAAATGAGACGGCGTTCATTAATCAATACCAGATTACAGTAGGGGATCTCATGGCGCCAAACGAGAAAATGCCCTTAAAAGTCTTTAATGTTATCATGAACTGACAATTTTGTGAATGCGCAAACAGTAAAAGTGTGATTTACACTTTTTATAGCTTGTGTGTTTGGTTTCTAAATGTCAGTGATGGTTTTATGCTCTCGGCGGCCAATAATTCACCACACAAAACACACTGTGGTCTGCACAAACCATGTTTATTCTTGTTGTAAGTGAACCCGTACTTAATGTAGTTTGGCCTTGTCCATATTGGCATCTGTGCAATACATTTAGCTTCCACCAAATGAAAGGCGAAGTTAATACGGTCCGGTTTGATTGGGGCGCATGATGCTGGATGTACAAAATGAAAAACGAGGAAATCGTTTTCTCCTTTCTTTTAAAAGCTGATTTATGACTAGACATAACTATACCGTTAACTGCATTCTAGCAGCTGAGATCCAGCGGCGTCCATGATAAAGACACAACAGTGCAGTCTGCATTTTTCAGAAATCCATGTCATTTGTTGGTTGCGGTTTAATTGGCAATTTAATGTCTTTTACTTCCCGTCTTTTCTCAGTAGTGAGCACCTACTGAGGTTTCAGCGCCTGCCTGTAGGCATTTCAGGTTGGGTGTTTAATGGCAGGCCCATGTGAAATCTGTGCTAACAGAACTCCTCAAGTTTTACACATTTCCTTTCACTCATGTAGGAAATATTTTGGCCTTTCAACTACAGCTCAGTCTCTGTATAACCTTTTTAAAATCTATCAATAGACGTTTTTTTGTTTTGTTTTGTTTTTTTTCAAAATCAGAAAAAGTAATCTGGGCTAATTTATAGGTTTAGACAAAACTCTAATTTGATAAAACATTTGATCTGACAATCAAATGGTGCATTTATAGCAACTGTTTGTGGTTATATAATATTGAAACCTACTGTATGTGCACATACCTCCACGCATTATGAAACACGACTGAATGTACTGATATGCATTTCTGAGTGACCGCATTATAAAAGGTAATTTCCCCAACTAGCTAGACTCATGACCAAAGACACAAGATCATTTCCAGAATGCTATACGAAGCTCCCCGAAGCCCGGTTTAATTGGCCTTACACGGTCTCTGTTTGACAGCTGTAGCAGGTCGACTTTGTATATGGTGCCTCTGTATAGTTCATTTGTTCACAACAGACTCAAATCACACAAGTGCAGTCTTCCTCTCATGCCACACTGAATACATGTGCACAATGATCACATGAACCTTCTCAAGTTCTCAAGCCACCACCGAGTGTTTTTCATTGGATTGTGTGTGACGGTGGGATTACTTTCAATGATGGCGAACGTAAAGCTGTAAACTGCCTGGTTTTTTGGGGAATTTGTAGAGCAAGGTAACATATCTTTGACATGATTTATATCCAGTTAAGAGAAGTGCGATGTGAGTTTCATTTGTTTACATTGTGTTTACAATTGCACAGTTTCATTTTTAAGACTACATGTATAGGTATATTTACAATACTTGCATATTTATTAAGGTTAAACAACTGACGTGTATGTGTTTTCACTATTGGGATATAATGTTACGGTAGTCACTTGTATTGATATCTGGATGATTTTGGTAAGTAGTAGCCTAGGTAATTTTTATGACTACTAAGTGACTGTTTTCTGTGCCTTTTTATCGTAGATGCATGGTTAACTATTTATTACAATATGGAGGTCACTGAGATGTGTATTTTTGTATCCTGATTAAATAAGTGTTTCGATTTTGATGTACATTTTGAGGTGGTAAAATGCTGCCAGTTGATATCTTCCTTCTTCAATAAAATTTAATGCATACACAGTACACTCTGTGTCTTGGATGTTTGACTTTTTAGTTTGATTTGGTCTCACACCATAGAATTAACACAATAGAATAACACTGTTATTTTTCAATAATGCTGTATGACATTATGGTAAGGATTTTGTTTAGATCTGTAACAACATTCATTACAGTTGTGCTTTAAAAAAAATAACCTCACACATATACTGTACCTCAGAACTGGAAAACGTGCTATAGATAGGTATGCGTGCTGTGTATATTATGTATATATAAATACACACGCATGTTTATAATTTGAAATATTCAATGCTTGCATTAACATGTGTATATTTATATTAGGTTACAATATATTGGTATAGTTCACTTTATTCTACTAAGTAACTTCATGTCAATTAATTCTCATTCATTTGCAACTACATCACTAGTCCTCAGAGTTAGTAGTAGTAAGTAACTTTGCAACTTCATGTCAACTAGCAGTCAAGAGTATTTGTAGAATGGTTTATATCTTTTTTAAATTTTCATTTGAACATACAAAATACTGACTTCTGCAAGTATGCTTTGTATATGTATAGAGTGTACTATCAAAATAAAGTGTTACATTGTATTAATATAACATGTATACATAAGAAATACACACACACACACACATTATCTAAGCAAGAACTGAATATATTAATTATTTAGGTCACTTGGATATCTGTGTCCCACCAGGGGACGCTGCCAACACTTTGGGAAGCATTGATCTTCTAGTGTAGGCCTATATAACAAAACAAGAGGGCAGATGGCCTTCATGAAGTAATGTTCATCTGAGTATATTGGTTATTAATTTGCCAATTTATAGTGACACTTAACATAAAGAACACATCATTTCTGTACAAATTAAGTTTCAGATTAGTTAGATCAGGTTTGAGACACATCTGGTAGAAAATCACTATAAAGTCAATCGGTGTAAAAATCAGATTCAAGTAAGAAACCCATTCATTTCATATACAAATTGATTTTCAGCAATAAAACATCCACCCAGAGCTCAGCTTTAAGTCATGATATGTGTTTTTGTAAAGGTGGAATTATCCGAATTCAAGTGAAGAACTACATTACCCATAATTCTGAAGAACGCGCCACCAATCAGAGAAGCTGGCGTTATCGTGAAAACAAAATTGCTGTTCTTAACTAACATGAAAATAACATAAAATTCTAAAAATAGACTATAGGAAGCGAAATGTGTACTTCATCACAGTTCTCTGGTAATTTTACATTTAATTTTAAATTGTTACTCCTGTCTTGTTATTTTATTCTAACCCCTTCAAGAAAACACGGGATGTCAGAAATAACGTCCAACTGTTAAAATCCCACATTCAATTGTATTTAATTCATTTTTTACACGTTGCTCATACACCCATCATTGTCTCTGCGCTCAACTTCTCTCAGCCGCCGCTCTGGGTTTGATTACTTTCGCCTGCTTGTCTTGTTTTCATGAAATGAACGGACGTAACAGAAGCTAGCTGTCCACTGCACGGCTCTGTCACTACAAGGTGAGACGCGCTTCATCTTCATTTGTATGTCATTTTCCTGAATTCATCCTATATAGCAGAGTAGTTACAAACCCATCGAATGGTGCCCGAGATGCGGATCACGACTGATGTTGTCACAGGCCTGATGCTAATGCGCGAGCCAGCTGCGTCTGGAATGACATCATCAGGCTTTAGCATTAACCACACAAAAACATTTCTTTCTGATATTGCTTTTACACGCAATATCGTTCGTAAATAAAAATCTGCCATGCCAATCCCGTCGCGATACCAGAAAATGACAATAGATGAATCATCAAACCGAAAATAACAGATGAGCGTCATATATGACATAAATATGATTGCAGATTAACAGACGTCACGAAGAGCTTCAGTACGTGTGTTATAAGAGTCAAATGACGGATTGTCGTCGTGCTGTCAGAGCTGGAGAACTGTGATGGGTCGTATTTGAAGCATTATTGAGAGTTTTGTGTATACTGAGTATTCAAATCAGGGTGTCATGGCAATCATGTGCATCAAGTTTTGCACACAGCCACTGCCCTTTACAAGCTGGGAACAGCCAGTGATCTCATAAACATCTGTTGATTTCAGGAAATCATTTGACCCCGCACAGATCACTTGCTCTTTTCATGTCCTCCTCTTTCTCATGAAGATGTCGCTGGGGTTCAGGCTGGCTGGAAATGTGCATTTTTTGTTTTGGTATTTTTAGAAAAAATTGTTACCTTTGCAGTCCTCACCCACCCACACACACACAATTATGCTGAAGTGCATCAAAGTTTGACCTACTTCAGCATTCAGGTGTGAACGCTTGTTTAGTCGGAAAGACTAGCTGGGTTCAATGCTCTGGAGCTCTTCTGCTCCATCAAAGGCCTGCAACCAGTTGCAACACACCTCTTTAAGATAAAGGGGTTCCACAGTCCCTCCTCTGCTGAAGAATGTGGGTAATCAAATCATTCTGGTACCCGTTGTGTTCCATTGCATGGCCAAGAACAAACAATAACAGATCTTCTTTTCACCCATAAGTGAAAAGTCTCTTCATGTTGACCCATGTCTTCTTCCACATGGTTGGTAACCGAGACTTCCTGGTAGCCATTGATTTTTTTTTTTTTTTTGAAGTCAATGGCTACAAACAACTTTGTTATCAGCATTATTCAAAATATCATCTTTTCCAGAAGAAAGAAACTCATACTCCAATCTCAGGTTTGGAACAAAATGAGGGTGAATAAATGATGGCAGAATTGTCGTTTTGGGGTGAGCTATCGCTGTTAAAGAATGCCAGAGATGTGTTCAGTTGTATTAAAATAGAACATACAAGTAGCTCCATTTTTACCTATATTTCATGCTGTATCATCTAAATATCAGCAGACATCAGTTTAAAATCCTATACATTTTCTCCATAAGGAAATTATGTTTTGGGGTTTTGTTTAACTCTTTTATTTTATTTACTCTTTTATTTAATAGTGACGATTTTTTAGTCAATTGTATGTTTAGATTTCAGTTCTGTACTTCTTTATTGATTGTATTTTCACAATGCTTCATGGGATTGTAGTTGTTTCCCTCATTGAAGCAGTTAAAGGGATAGTTCACCACAAAAAAATTACATATAGCACAGTATAGCACAGAAGAGTCTTCCTTTTATTTATTTATTATTTATTTATGTATTCTTGTAGCTTTTTAGGATTAAAGTTGAACCACTGATTCAATTTTAATGATGTCCTTTCTACCTTTTTGGGTCTTGCACGGGTCGGTTGCATTGGATCAGAAAGCTCTCTGATTTGATCAAAAATATCTTAATTTGTGTTCTGAAGGAGAACTTACAGGTTTGGAACAACATGAGTAATTAATGAGAGAATTTTCACTTTCGGGTGAACTGTCCCTTTAAGAACAGTCTGGTGATTCTCCTTGTGGCTGGTTTGGTTCATAACTTGTTTTAATAAAGACCTTTTAAAATCCCTATGGGAAAAGCCAGTGGGAAAAATTCTTCAGAAACCAAGGCCGCTAAAAAAGTAGGCATGCACTGTTAGCACTCTAGTAAAAACAAACATGCCATCAGCTCGTTGTCCTTGAACAAATGTATCTGTCAGACCGTAAACAAACAGTGTATTATGATTAGACTGAGCAAGGATTCAGAGAGAGATTTAGTTCTGAGGCCTTATTAACCCACGACAACAGATGGATACACTCACTCACCTAAACTGCTGCTCAAGAGATAGCTATCTGCATGTGACACTTGCTTCTTTTTTTTTTTTTTTCTCTGCATTATCAGATTCTGTTTCGGATCCCTCTTTGCTTCTTTCATGCAAGCTTCTGCACTGCACGGATAAGATCTTACTGCTCCTGCACACTGTTTCGGTTCAGGCTATGTGAGAAAGTGATAACAGCCTGACTTCGGGTCGTCATATTGCCTAGACCTATATTTTTAAATCATTTTGGTCTACCGCACACACACAGATACACCCAAGATAACTGGCCTGCTGTAGGCTGTGTAACGCTAAAGGTGGGGATTGTTCAATTTTCACTGTTTAGGTAATTTTTAGTGTTCTCATATCCACCCCCGTGTTTCTGTCGTACATATTGCCTATAAGTCACAATAATCCAACTTAAAGGTACAGTGCACCCAATAAAAAAAATTCTGTCATTGTTTACTCACCCATATGTTGTAACAAAAATAAGTTTTTTGCAGAGCAAAACACACATTAGGTAAAACACAACAAAAGGTATAGTGTTTTATTTGTTAATGCACTGAAAGTCAGTGTGTTGCAAAAACAGTATTACCTTAAAGTCTTTAATTTTGGGGGGGATGTCATACTTTGTTTACACTAGGTCTGTTTGCATGCACAAGTTCTTTGTAATCCAATAAGATTTCAATTTGTGTAAGTTCTGTTTTCATATGATTTTCATATTTACTAATGTGCATATGTAAATAATTAATCGATAAAAGATTTTGAAGCCCGATACCGATACAAATATTGGTTGAAATCCGATATATCGGCCGATATATTTTTCTTTTTTCCAGAAACGCGCAACAAAACATTAACAGATTTCCCTAACATTAGTTAATTATGAGTTTTAACTAACATAATATGATAATGCATTTTAAAAAGAAACGTGTTTCTTTTATTGTCACAACAGAACAGAGGAACATCAAAATATATTCTGATTAAGCTGATAAGTTCTGATTAATAAAATGTATAAAAACACAAACTTAAGATATGAAACGTAAAGTCCTTTGATGAAACAACAGAGAAATATAAATTGCTAACAGTATATGAGGTAGTCTACTGAATCAGTCAATCCTCAATAGCTCCAGTCCAGCAGAGGTAGGTTTTAGTACAAGAGTAGTTATGTGTAGTAGGGTTGGGTCGATAGACGATCGCGATCCTCCGCCCCGCCGCAGCAGCACCACCAAGCTCGCGATAAATACACTTAATCTATGGCGGCAAATCTATGCCATTAATAAGCGAGCGCACCACTGATGCTGGCGAGCGCGGTAAA
>JAUYWG010000042.1:3713347-3746963 GCA_034779775.1 Enteromius afrohamiltoni
CCCCCAACCACCACCTACGACGACGATATCATCGTCCATCGCGATGTTTCACATTAGACATCGTATGATGACAAATTGGTCAACATCACCCAACCCTAATGTGAAGTTATTCACAAAAATATTATTGTCACAATGGAACAGAGAAACATCAAAATATATTAAAGTTCTGATAAATAAAATGTATAATAATAGAAACTTTGGATATGGAACTATTATGATAGATATGGAACTTTAAAGTCCTTTGAACAAAAACACAACAACAACAACCAAATCAAAGTTACCAGTAAGGGTGTTTCGTCGGTTATTATTTTATTTTTTAAATATTAATTTATCGGCCATTATAAATGCTGATACTGATACTTTGTACAATGCCTAATATCGGCCTGTCGATATATCGGTTGGGCTCTAATTACAAATAAAATGTTGGAAGGCTTGCTCACAAGCAGCAAAATATATATACTGGCAAAAATGCTAGAAGAGCTTTTACTAAATTAGTACTAAATTGCACTTTCACACAAATAAATATGCATAAAAACTATGTAAATGTATCCATGCACTGTGGTAAGACATTAATAAAATGGTCAGATTCTAATGTTTACATACTTAATTTTTTCCATTGATAAGATTATGTCAGGTTACACCACCCTTTCCAATCCACTCAAAATGTAATTCTGCTCAAGCTCAATAGAAAAGAAGTGATTGAGCCAATGAATCTGGTATGAGCAGAGAATTGTCTGTGCATGCAAGCAAGGCTGCTGTAGGCTGGGTTTATTTTTGGTAGCTAGAATGAAAACGTTTCCAATGTGTTTAATGCACATCAAGGCGAGGAGAACCTCCTGTCCAGCACCCCAACATCATGGACGCCTGTGCACGGATCAGAGGGGTCCCGTTAAAGAGCCGTGCCACCATGAAGAAAGAGGTACAGTGCTGACTACCAAGATTTAGTTCTGTTGCATGCAATTCTAAGCTCATTCAATTTCCAATATGTTTTATGTTTGTTTGAGCAGACCATCCGTGAGGGCTCCAACCCGGGCCTGAAGAGCCTGTTGAAACACAAGAAGGAGCTCTGCAATGTGGTAGTGGAGCTGCATAGTAAAGAACCACAGTCTTTATCAGAAGTAAGGATTGAATATTATTATTATTGCAACTGGTTCTAATATACGGGAAAAATGATACTTAACAGTCCTTTTCACCTTCGACCCATTGCAGTCTGCATACTAGCGTCTTCTGTGTAAAGTTATATTCAATTTGACAATTTAATTTCATGACTACATAGCACCACAAACCCTAAAATGCCTATAAAAAGGCAAGAACAACTTTGCAGCTCGAATAATACACACATACTACTCAACGTAAATATGCAACAAATGCTGTTGATTGTGCTGAGCTGGAATAATACATATACAGATGTTTCAGTTTAAATGTTTCATGACCTCTTTTTGAGTTGAGTAATTTTGAAAACCTATGACAACAGATTGGCGATAAGAGAGCGGTTAGAGTCAACTGGGACAGTTCAGCAGTGCGACTGTTGCATCTTATTATATACATGGCCACATCTCATGAGGCTTGGGTGAATTGTTAAATTCAAAAAAAGAAAGTGCAGTTGCAGCATGGCTTGTTTTCATTTTTGTTAGGATGTCATTTTTCCGTGTGGCTTTGTAAGTCTCATAAAGGAGGGTGAATTGTGCCTGGGGATAATCAGATAATGCAAATCAGATAATGCAAATATAACTTAAAAGTACAGTACTGTATACGCAACTTGTCTTCATCACTGCAATCTAAACACCTGAACAGTGAAGGTGCAAAATGCTTGGCACGCATAGATATATTTGTATACACTTTTCCGTTACTTTCTCATCACTTAATCCTTTTTAAGTTGGCCTGATGTGTAAAGTTGTGTAATCGGTAAATAAGAAGCAGGTTTGCCATGCATATCTGCTGAGCGCTCAGCTGTTTGCCCATGAAGGCATACATTTCCTTTGACAATGGCATAAATGTATAAATGGCATGATTGTTCTCTTTTATAGGTACATTATGTATGCTTACCTAGTCATGCTGAAGGGGAAGATTATACACTACAGGTACGTGATAGTTTGCACCACTTGAACAATAAAAAAGACTTGAACAGAATGAGCAATGAAAAGTGAAAATGCAAAAAAAAAAAAAAAGAGAGAGATATAGATTTGTTGGATCCTACAGTCATGTATTCTTTGATGCCTACAGGCTCTGACATCCCTTTCCACTGAGATGATGGAGTTGCTTAGATCACTACATGTACACACCCTTAAAGACGAAGAGATTTTGCTCCTCAAAGACCCCAAGAGGCCCTTTGAGAGAAAAGACAGTGTTTCTCAGGTATGATTTGCTTATATTATGTTTGAATTTTTCGAGTATGTTCATGTTTTGTGCGAGTCGTGTTTGCTGTTGTAGTTATTTTGATATCAGGTGTCCTTCATTGTTTCGTCTGGGTTTCTGTATTTGTGGTATCGTTTTGTGTGAAATGGGGTCTAAACAGAACTAACCTTGTGGTAGGCGGCCATGGTATTAAGTTTTATACTTTGAACATTACATAAAACCACAAGTGTTTTTTTTCAGACATAACAAGAGATTGCATGCTTTCTTTCATGCATGTCAGGAAAAATAAGAGTGCCGTGAGAAGGCTAAAAATCTAAACTTCTCAAGAAATTATGTCAGATCAGGGTTTGACAGTTTGCAGTCTTTATATTTATAATCATGCAGCAGAATTATGTTTATCTTCCAGATTAACATTACATTTATCATAACAATTTATATTAAGGATCATGATGTAAAGGCTATTGTTGTGTTATCTTAGCATTTGATTGATTCTTTTTTTGTTTTGTTTTTGTTTTAAGTGCACTCCAATTTTTTTTTTCTCCCTCAGGCCTGTTCAAGAGCTTTGTGCATATTGAGACATAGCCCCACTCCTCAGATTAGTGTTTGCAGCATGCTGGGGTTGTTGGCTCGATACGCAGCTGGGATAAGGTATGCACTGGAGTTACAAGTTCTGCAGAGGGGCGCTTCAGAATCATGCCAAGCTGAGGATGATGACACCAATCAGTCTGTCTCTTCTATCGAAGAGGACTTTGTTACTGCTTTTGAGCATCTTGAAGAGGAGGATACAGGTGATTACTTGTGATTCTTATTTGACAGTCTTAGGATATCTTCCTGTTATCCTAAGACTTATCTTTAATTTTTCTTTTAAAATTTACGCTACCATTTTAAATACAGTTTGGGGTCATTAAAGTGTTTTTGAAAGAAGTTTTGCAAATGGCATTTAATCAGAAATAGAGTAAAAACTAATATTATTACGAATATTTAATAAATGCTTTCTATTTGCACCCAATTTCCAGTGATTATCATCGATCTGAAATAAAAATCTTTTGTAACGCTATAAATGTTTACGTTGCTTTAATCAGTTTAATGCCACCTTGTAAAATGACAGTATTCATTTCTTTCAAATAACTTACTGACCCTATACTTCTGAACAGTAAAAAAAAAGAGTGTTTAAAACAAATTTTAGCGTTCTTGAATGGGAAGCATAGATGGCTATAATTTAAATGCTTGTGAACAGATGCTAGTTCTAGATTTAATTAACTGTTAATATTCTTAAGAACTGTTCTCTGATCTTGCAGGTGGCCATAGTCAAAGAAACCAAAGGGATGTGGCATCCCAGACTGTCCCCTCTCATTTAAGAGACTTATCCGGATCTCGCATTATTATAAGTTCCATCCCAAGGAAGTCAGTGCGCAAGGAAAAAGCTGCTGCAAAAGTGTCTGAAACGGTCCTGAAGTCAACAACGTGGCCCACGAGTTCAGAGAGCTTGTATGCACTTAGCAGTCTTCCAAAGGGACACGCTACTTCCACATCCCTCACAGAGTCAGATGAGTCAGACTGCTCAAGTCCCAGCCCTATTATATTCCTGGATGAAGTTGGTTATCAGAAGAGTCTTAAAGCAAAACTTGACATTCCAAAGATCCCTGTTTTAAAAGACGGAGTAGAAGATTCTGATTCAGAAGTCAGTGAATTTTTCGACAGCTTTGATCAGTTTGATGAACTAGACCAGTCTTTTGATTCCAACATCAAGGTCCTGAAAGAACAACCCCTCCCTGGTCAAACAGAGAAGCTTGTTGACAACTCTGGTTGTAAATTTGTATCAAGGGGGTGCTCGACCACAGCAATGAACCCTCACAAGTTTGATCATAGGACTCTTCCAGCCAATGTCAAGAAACCAACTCCACTTAAACCAGGATCACCGTACAGTATTCACTCTGATTCACCAGATTCCCCACGGCCTGCAAGGACTCCCTGCGAGGAAGGCGGGCCGCTCTTCAGTCCCGTTCGTTCATCTGCATTTAGCCCACTGGGAGAAGCAGGCTCCTTAGAGTATTTTTGGAAGGCAGATGGAGATGGCTCAGAATTGCGTAAACCACAGGACCTTTGCTCGCTGTACAAAACGTACTCCGATTTCGCCAACAACCTGTCAAAAGAAATCCTTGGATCGGTCTGTGGGTACTCCTCCCCTGTTGATTTTAACATTAATAAGAACTTGAGCTGCGTGTGTCATAAGGAGTTCAAAAACACTAATGGGCATCTAATGAAGCTTTCAGACATCCAGGAGACAGTCACCATCACCAAATCCCAATCACAGTCTCTTAAGGATGGAATTCAGAAGTTTGCTACAGACCTGGTTGAAATGAGCCTTGGAAGTGCCTTAAGGGACTTGCAGAAAGGTGTGTCCTCCTGTACCACTACACTTTGCCATTTGGCTGCAAGACTGACTTCTTCAGTATTTCAAATGGCCTTTCATGAGATAGGTATGCGCCATGCATTTGTGTTAAAAGAGCGAGCCATAAACGGTCTAGCCAGTTTTTTAGTAGGGGAAGCCATTTCTGGAGCTCTCAAAGAGTTCATCTTTGTGAAAAAGCAGATTTTTAACAACACTGTCACACGATTTGCTGCAGATCTGGCTGAGGAGTTAGTGTTTGAAGGTATTATGGAGGTCTGCCAGTTTTCACATCCCTCAACTCCACTCACACCAAGTGACTGGTCGTTTGAGCAAGAGGAGGAAGTGGTTTCTTCCTATGCCTCTGACTTGTCGGAGTCTGTTCTTCAAGAGGCTTTTATAGAGCTTTCACAAGCTGATGTGACTTTCACTACACAGGCAGCTATCAGTGTGTCAGTAGACAACATTTGCTATGTTAGTGCTGAAGATAGTTCTCTCATCACAAAAACCTGCAGTGCCCATACAAGCTATCTTGGATCTCAGGCCGCCGCAGAGGCTGCAAATCAAGAGCAGGATGGTTGCACAGTGAAGAAAGCCTTGTATTGTGTGTCCGGTATGGCCAGTTGTGTTCCAGTTCCTGTAGCTGGCAAAGTCATATCCCATGTGCACAACTCAGATGAACCTTCTCAGTATAAATCCAGTATTAGTCACGTATGTCAGACCAGTCCTAAAAGAACCATTTGCTGCCAAGTGGAAGTGGCGTCCTCAACTTCAGATACCTCTGAAGCAACTCAGACTGAGTCGTCACCAGGTCCAGCAAGAATCCAGGATTGCAGCGGAGAGGAAGTTCTTGGCAATCTATCCGTTGAAAATGATTCCACCAAACCGTCCATTGGAAAGACATTTCAAAACTTCTCCGGGAATATGGTGGACACTATAGTAGGGGAGGCATTCGATCTGATGCACTCTTCGACAAAAGTGAAGAAGAAAGTGGAGGATTGTGCGGACTTTTTGAGCAAAACAATAGCATCTCGCATATCCACTCCAAGCCATGGAATTGTTAAATCACACGATGTATCGACTCCCTCACAGGTTCCCTTTCACTTGGTGTCAAAGGGCTCTTGTGACCCCCCTTCCAGAAGTGTACGTCCAGTCTCCAAGATCACCCCAGAGGTCCGTTCTGTTGTGAGAATGGACACATTGGAAGTGCCCACTTTTGAAGTTGTCTCATGTGGAGGTAGAAAAGCCAGTGCCGATGATTTGTTAAGCAGCAACTCTGGAACAAAATCAACTGAAATCCCTAGCACTCCTCCCTCAAGTCCTCAGCAGCCATCAGATGAGTATAGCGAGAAACAGATCAGACAGTTCTCAAAGAAGCTCAAAGGTACGCTCGCAAAAGAATTTTCTCCTGCAACTCCTCCACCCACCCCTTATTACCCACCAGCCACAGACATCAAAGAAGAAGGTTCGGTTTCAGACAAGTCAGATTTCATGCTCAAACTCATTAGGTCTCTCTCCGAAGAAGCTGGCAGCAATGAAGATGAGGAGGAAGACCAGGAAGATGGTCCTCACTCTAGAAACTGCCAGGGAGAGCTGAGTCCCAATGTCAGGAGCAGAATGATTGAGAGGAGTGCGCTCCATTATGCAGAGCGTTTAGCCTGCCACATTGTTTCAATGGCCACTGAGATGGACACGCTAAGCCTCGGAGAGGTGAAGAAGACTGTGGGTGAAGAAAGCAAAGGCAGTGTCGCCTTGCATAGTGCACAGTTCTCAGAGCAGACTTTAAATTCTTTGTGGACGTATGCTGGAGAAGTAGCTGGAGAAGTCATTAATGATGTCAAGAAGATGATGAGTTCTAGCCATTGTCGTCATAAAGCTCTGAAAAGAGGATCTGCAAACACTGCAGACAAGCGTCAGAGCGGAGATAGCCTTTTGGGAAGTTTGGCCTGTCAGTGGCCTGGTGATGTCCAAGTTAGTGGCAGTTCAAGTGGGATGTCGTCAGAGTATCCAAGTTGCGAGAGTGTCACTGACGAATATGCAGGATACCTTATTAAGGTGCTCAAGAAAGAGGGAGGCAACCGAGAGCTTATATTGGATCAGTATGCCACTCGCTTGGCGTATCGATCTATTAAATCTGGCCTGGCTCATGCGGCAAGAAAAATTAAACAGAGATCTCCTTTGAGGCTTCACTCCTCTAGGCATTTGCACAATGATCGTAGCCCTGAAGTTTCACAAATTCCCACATCCAAGTCATCCCACGCTGCACTTATTGATGGAAAAGATGGATCGTCTTGTGAATCCCTGCCATGTGCTTGTCAAGACGGTCAAGAAATGAGCAGTAATGAATATGTAGAACTTGTGAATTTTGCAGAGTCGCTGGCCTACAACATCACGTGTGACGTTACGAGAAAGCTGAGAATGAGCTCCGTTAGACTGCCAAAATCGCTCACAGACTCTTGCCTCTACAGGAAGTCCACTGTCGAGGACATGCCAGAAAATCTCATCAAAAATACGTTTTCATGCTCTCTTCCACCTTATACAGAAACCAACAGGCTCTACCATAGTACCAGCAGCTTGAATGACGGCAAAAGCAACAATGGTGTAATACAAGTCATTGAACATTATGCCAGGAAAATTGTCGATGACACTTTGGAAATGACGCTGGGGCCAGCATGTTTTCAGGCAGCGGGGGACAGAAGGGCACTTGAACACCAATCCTTCACAGAAAAGCTGGCTGAGGCATATGAATCCTGTCGATACTGCCAAGGTCGAGAGTGCCTGTTTTGCAGTAGAGATGGCCGTCGTGGTTTCCAGGGAGTGAAAATAAGAAGACAACAAGAATCAGATGCAGGGACTGGACTGGAAATTCCTAGAATACACATTGATTTGGAAAAGAGAGCTGCTTTTGCTGAAGAAATGGTGTCCAGTGCCATTGAGAAAGCTAAAAAGGAATTGAGCTGCACCAGCCTGAATGCAGACAGCGGTATTGGTCATGATGGCGCAAGCTTTGCAGAAAGTCTCACCACAGAGATTATGACATCTGCATTGTCCAACGTCTGCCAAACCGTCAATCTTGGGTACAGTGACACAGCTTTAACAGAATCATACATACAATCACTTAAAAGTTTCTCATCAGTTACTCACAAGAAGTGGTTTTCCTAGATTTTGAAACTTTGTCTATTTCAGTACCTCAAGAAGAGAAGGCGTCAATGTGACGGAGTCAACGGTGAGTCAGCAACTCAGTTTGAGCGTTGGTGATGACAGTCTTGGTAGTTGGTCCAATCTGAGTTTTGAAGAAGACCACCCAGATGAGAGCAGCAGCTTTCACCATCTTAGTGACAGGTGAACAGGTCCCACCACACTTACAAGCAATACACAGCTCATTTAAACTTTAAATGAAACATTGCTTGTTGACTACCACACTCAAGTTCACTTTGCTTTCTTTTCTTGTGCACCTTTCACAAGCATGTGGCTGAAAAGTACAATTTGGTGAATTATCAGAGAAATGAATGAATTTACTGTGACCTTACCAGTGCAATACAGAGAGGACTGGTTTGTGCTCTAGAAGAGCTGGGGCTGATTTTCTGAAGTTTATTGCGGTGTCAGATCTGTAAGTTGTATAGTAGCCCTTTGGTGCATTTTTCATGCCATTTGCAAGCGTGTTTAGTTTTCAGTCAAGGTATTTTGACTATATTCACATGTTTAGTCTGAGTTTTATCAGTTTAGGTTTTGGAGTAGTAGAACATAATGTATGACTCATTATAGCTGAAGAGCGTTTATTGTTCTTTTTCTTTTATATACAAACCATTTTACACTTTCTTTGAAGCCAGAGATGCTGATTTTCTCACCATTTTCCAAAATTGCTGAGGAACACCTAGGGCCTTGTCCAGATGAGCATTTAGAGAGATTGTTTTCATTCTCAGAAAAATGTAACTGTCCTTGGCTTCAAAACATGATGGCTGAGTCACACAGTCTTGTCTTTCAAAGGCAGGCGTTGTTTTGTAGTGTTTTTGGCCACAGCGTCTCAATGGAAGCGCTTTCTATCAACAATTTAATATCTCCCAAGACGCTAAAAGTTGAAATGTATGAGCTGTTTTTGTTTTGAACAACCATACCATGAATATCAATCAAAATATTTACAAAAGGTGTGGTTGTCAGCTTGAGGCAGTGTTTCTGAGTAACCAATTATTAATGCATCACTCTGTACTCCATAAATCATCAGTGTATCCAAATATAGATGATGGTTGATGGCCGTTGACATTAATCCATGTTAGATGCCTAACGATACCAAATTTGCGAAATCAGTTGTAACAAGATTACATTATCTCAAAAAACTTTTTTTTAAACTTCTTAACATTTATACAGACTCAAAGCCTCATCTAACCACATCATGTAAACACAATTGAATTTTATTGTTGGAAAATAAAGGGGATTTTATATTACAGTTTAAAACACTGAAGAAATACTGTATGATTATTACTTAAAATTAAAGTTTTAATATTTTTAGAGTAGCCCATTATGTACATTCTGCTGAACAATAGTAGTATATTTCAGCTGCATTGTCCAAACTGAACTCTAGATTTACTTCGATATGATTTTGTAGTGTTTCTTCTTTTTCTCTCCCTCAGCAGTAATGGAAACAGCAGTAGCTGGAGCAGTCTGGGTTTAGAAGGCGAGGTTTATGAAGAGCATTTGTCCTTCTCTCCATCAGACAGGTTGGTCTATGGAAAGAGGCACAGCATAGCCAGCGTGGGCAGCTCTAATTACAGCATGATGTCATGCAATCTTTTATCAGCAAGTGCTAAAAACATATCTGATATCACCTATTAGAAACAAACCTTTGCTTTGTTTCTCCATTCAGAGGATGGAATTTGTCAATCGGATCTTTGTGTATGTGTTGGTGGAGTTGTGGGAGTAGGAAGTGTTGGGAGGTTGGGACATTGACTTCATAAGTGTGTTGATATATTTTCTAAAGTATGAACAATCTGTCCTTTTTGCATGCTTCCTGTTTGAGTGAAAAGGGATGTTCCAGCCTCCAAACCCCATACGAATTCAGGTCCACAACATGATTCATGTGCATTAGAGTATATCATGACTCACTCCATACAAGACCAACAGAGACGTCTTTATAATCAAGTACAGAAAAATAGTATTACAAGAAGCATTATGGTTGCATCTTTTGCGATTGCAGTGTCAATAATTCTTTTGTTATAGAATCAGATATAGAATCTTCATTTAAAGCTAGAAAATGAGAGCCGAGCAACAACTATTAATGATATACCGCTGATTTAACTAACAATATTGCATGTTATCGGTTACAAATAATTAAGCTTCGGCCAGTTCAGTATGTATTATTATTGTTCATTTTTTATTTTTTGGAGTTGGTGATATCAAATTTATAAATACAGTGTATTATATGTGCTCTGTTTTGCTGTTAAACTCTCTAAAGACTTTGCAAGTAGAAATACAATAGACTGCATTAATTATATTTGATTATTTCTGTTTTAATATATTTTAAAACCCTACATTTTCATCAGCAATTACTCCTTTTTCCCTATCTTTCAGATATCCTTCAGAAGTTTTTTAATAAATGCAGAATTTTACTACTATTACTACTAATTTTACTACTAAATGCCCATGTAAATCGACAGACTTTATATTAAACTGCTGATTTGACTGCTAATAATAAATTTAGCAATATTTTAAGTTTGCAAAAAAACCTTCCTCTGATCGCATAAATATTTAGAGATGTTTTTTTTTGCTATAATGCCACACCCCAGCTATTTGGTTAAATGCATTAAGAAATCTATAATAAAAAAATGTTTAGCATCATTATGGGCACGTCACAAACCATAATTCATGCCATATTTATGTTAGAAATGGGAAGCTGGGAGCTCCTGTCACTCTCTTCTGCATGTGGTTTGTGGTGTCTTTCCCATCCATCTGTCACTGAGACTGTCTTACACCTGTAATATTTTCAACCTTACAGTGACGGCACTGAAGAGAAGGAAGCTGAGGCCAAAGAGGATTCAGGCGGTAAATGAAAACTATATCTGTTCTTTGTATTTTTCTCCAGCGCTAGTGTTTATTCTGTGGTCTGTTGTTAGACCTCAACTGTTAGACTAATTTCGGCCCTTATTTTTGCGCTGCCACTCATTTAAACTGGTCTTACTTGGCCGAGCATCTTCAGCACGCCCCTGTCAAAGCCACAAGACTATTTATCCACGTTCCTGTCTAACTGTCAGACCGGCTCCATGTGGGTCAACAGATGAGCTCAAGCAGAGTTTTGGGTCTGGCCTAGTTAACAGAGAGAGCGTGGGAACTGGTTTGCTAAAGTAGTGTGTTGTGATGAGTTTTGTGTGTATGTACGGGCTGAACGTGTGTGTTTTGTCCGTGCAGGAGCAGTGCGAGTGGAGAGGGAACATGGGCTGGCAGAAAGATCTCTGCTGGTGGTCAGTACAGCTGTCCAGGGTCGAGCTGTGGACCCCCAGTTGACGGCTGTGCTTCAGTGGATCGCTGCCTCTATCGCTGATCTGTCTTTTATGCAGCTGAGCCAGTTCTCAGCCCAGGAGCTGCAGCAGGTGAGAACACTACAGCATGTTTACAGCGAGCACACAGCACATGCTTCTGCACTGGAACATTTGATAATTGGGAAAACAAACTAATTGGCAATACTTACTAGCTTTTTAGGTATTTTCTTCTAAATAAAAAAATAATAATGCATTTATCTGATTACATAACGTGCATTACTTGTTCCAACACTGCTTAGTATTATCATAGTTATTATGAAATATATTTATTAATATTTACTATATATTTGCAATAATTAAGTTAAATATGACTGTGAATATCATTATCCAATGAACAAGAAGTCAAAATGATTTTCTATATATATATATATTTAGCAAGGATGCATTTAATTGACATGGCCGGAAAGACATTTATAATATTACAAAAAAATTATATTACAAACAAATGCTATTCTTTTGAATTAAAAGAAATGTTTCTTGAGCAATAAATCATCATATTAGAATGATTTTTAAACGATCATGTGACGTTGAATATATACTGTGTGTGTGTTCAAAGGTTTTTAGAACAGTAGGATATTTAATGGTTTTTAAAGATGTTTCTTCTGCTCATCAAAGTTGCATTTATTAGATTAAAAATGCAGAAAAAAACTGTAATATTGTGAAATAGTATTTTAAGTCTTCAGTGTCACATGATCCTTCCAGAAATCATTCTAATATGTTGATTTATTACTAGAATTATCAATGTTGGAAACAGTTGTGCAGCCAAATATATATTTTTTAAACCTCAGATGTTTTTCTTCTCAGGATTCTTTGAGTTACAAGTAAAATCAAAATATTTTTTTTTTACCAAATATAAACCATTTCTAAAATGTAAATCTATGCTGTGACTTTTTTGTTCATTTAACTGAACATTATTATCCATTTTAAATCAATGCTTCTCTTTTTAATATTTGAATGATCAAAGAAACCTAAAAAAAACTATTAAGCAGCTGTTTCAAACACTGATAATAAAACATCAGCATATTATTATGATTTCTGAGAGGATCATGTGACACTGAAGACTGGCGTAATGATGCTTTATATCACAGGAATAAAATACATTTTAATATATATTCACACAGAAAACAGTTATTTTAAATTGAAATAATATTTCACAATATTTACAGGATTTTTTATCTAATAAATGCAGCCTTGATGAGCAGAAGAAACATCTTTAAAAACCATTAAATGTCTTACTGTTTTAAAACTTTTGTACGTGTGTATATATATATGCATACAATACAAAAAAAGTATGTTTATATATAATACAGCAAATTGCTACCATGCTACGACTAGAGTGAAAGCTCTCTATTTACACAACAGCATGTGAAACCAATTGTGAATCAATGTTGCTTCCTACGTGAATAGTTTGATTTTTACAGAAGTGTGATTTACATGGAGTTACATTGTGTTGTTTAAGTGTTCCCTTTATTTTTTTGAGCAGTCATTAGGGTCAATTTTTCAAAATTGAGATGTATACAGTAACATGAATAGATAAGCTTTCCTCATTCAATGTATATTTGGCTCTTGCTTTATATATACTCCAGACTGGTTTTGTGGTCCATGGTCACAGAGATGCATAAATATGTGTGTGTGTGTGTGTGTGTATGGTTGTGTAAAATGCCACAGTGCTGATACAAATAAAAAATCTGACCCTTTTTTTTTTCTTCTTTTTTTACGTTTTTATCTTTTCCAGCTTTTACATTTTTAGTAAAACGTAATAAATCAGATTTCGAAAACAAAATACCTTAAAATACTTTTGTGTTTTTTTTCTCTGTCTCCAGCTGCCTGCCGTGGCTCAGCGGCTGAGGGAGAGAGAGTTCAGGGTCGGCGACCTCCTGCAGGCTCTTCTGAGATACTTTGAAGAACGTCGCACTGAGGAAGAGGTCGGGGACACAAGGAATGGCCACAAGAGTCTCTTCCAGTGGCTTCTGGAGCAAGCGTAAATCACCATCACACTGACACCCGTCAGCCATTAAACAATGAAGTTTCCTGTCACTTTACAGTGATCTGCAATGTATCTGCCAAACCTAGAGGCATAGCCAGTGGAATGTGTTTGTGTTCTTTAATGCTTGTGCACCCGTGGACACCCAGGGGGCGCCATAGAAGCAACTGAAGTAATCTAAGAGCCCTTCGTTCAAGTGTGTGTATTGCATGCCGTGACTGAGAGTACCTTTTGCTTGCTTTCACCTCTCGTTTTATTGACACTTTGTTTTCTCTAAGATTAGACTGCATATCATGCTTTTGTCGCACCGTCACTGGTGCCTACCCTACACCCTGCCACCACACAAATGACAGATGGTTTTATAAGTTGTTAGGGAATCCCCATGGCTGCAGGAAAGCTTTTGTCATCACCATACTTTTCCTTTGCGGTGATGTTTGCACTTGTCGAAGGTACCAGAGATGCATTCCAGCATTGCTCCAGGTCAACGTCAGGTATTCCATGAATCAGAACCATAAGAGAATCACTTTGTAATTATAACCTTGTTTCAGCACAGTTTTGGCAACAATGGTGGGATACCAGGCGTGACAGTTTAAAAATATAATTTCACTGGTAATTAAACAAGAGAGAGTCAGTGTTGAAAGATCTTTTACATTCCCCTCTTGTGACTCATAGTTATTTAGGTGTGATTAGCTATTCATAAAAGTTTCAAATCAATCCGGTGTATCTGTAATATGCTTTTCCAGAGAGTAAAATTGAATTGTTTACAACATGTGCTACAATGAGACTCCACACGATCCAATGCCCTGACATAAAGAATCAAACGTGTTTTAGTTCACTACAAAGGGAAGGTTCTTTGGTTGCCAATGTATGGGAAAACACAAACATACTCTTCAACTTAGCTTAAATGCCTGCTAAACGTGAAACCCCTTTGCCAAGTGAGGAAACCCGCAGGAAGCTATTGAACGTTACCTACAGGGCACTTTTTTGTCCACTCATTGGAGGTTACTGTGACACACTGGTAGTGCACTGCTAAATGAGGACACATCAGCAGTGAGTATGAACTAGTCACCGTCTCTCGTACCTCGTACTCACTGCCTGACCTGGAGTGTACACTACACTGAATATTGCACTTTACTGAGAAATGGTCAGAGAGGCCGTTCCCTATATCTTTGTTTCAATTTCTAAAGACGCTTTTATTATAGCTAAGTGCTAACAATATATCGCACACAGCTAGTAGCTGTTTGGCAAGTCTAACTTATCAAGCCCCAAGGGACAAGTGTTCTTTTTTTGTATTTAAAGGAAATAGTTTTATTTTTGCTCACTCTCATGATGGTCTGAATCTGTATGTTGTATTTTAGAACACTCCTGTCAAGCTATAGAGGAACAACAAAATAAACACGATTCAAGTAGCCTATTCCACTTATGTGCAGTATTTGCAATATTAAAGTTTACTTCTGGTGGTTTTATCAAAATTGAAATGAACTATCCATCCAAGATTGAAAGAACTGTGCATAATGTTGATATGTGAGACGCATATAACTTTGAGTGAACGAAATGTGCTTTGGCAGAGTAGATGATAAGAAAATCTAAATATATTACAGAGCTTCAGAAATCATGTGTGTATATATATATATATATATATATATATATGGAAGCCTGTTTCCGCCACTGACTACAAATAAAAAAGGCAATTGCAGAATTTTGACTGTTTTCTCAAAATTTAGTTTATATCTCGCAGTTCTGGCTTTTTTTTTTAAATTGCGTACAAAAAAGCGATTCTGAGGTTTTTTTGTGTAAACTTGAATTGTGAGTCATAACTGTGTGATTTTAAACTCCATTGCGAGAAATATTTAGAATTGCGAGATGATAATTCAAAATATGATTAATTATGTCAGAATTGTAAGAAATTGTGAGTTATAGTCAAAATTGTGAGGAGTTCATGTCCTCTTTTTTTCTCAGATTTGCGACTGAAGGTTATAAGTTATGAGTTTTGAATTTTGAGGGTGAAAAAAAAGACATTAATACAGTTGCAAGTTTATTTCACAATTCTGACGTAACTCACAGTTGTGTGTTATAATAGATATTAGCTCACAGTTCTGAGGAAACGTTAACCTGCAAGTGCAAGAAAAAATTGAAAGGCGCAAAAAAAAAATATATATATTTTTTTTTCCCAGTGGCTGAAATAGGCTGAAATATAACTTTTTTTTTAATATAGAAATATTATTTTAAATATAGTTTAGCGAAACATTAGGATTCTCCAAAAATTGAAGAATGACTGAGGTAAAGCTGCATATATGTTTCGAACAGCAATGAGAGTGAGTAAATAGTGACAGAAATTTAGGTGACCTGTTCCTTTAAGTTATATTAATGAGGCTTCTGAGATTTGTCTTACTTAGATACTGTTACAGTGATTCAAGGATAAGAGAAATGTTATGGAGGCAGTCATAGTTGTAAAGATTGTTGTATCTTGTGCTTTCTTTCCTGTAACGCATGATGCGCTTTCAGCCCATGCTTCATGTACCTCTCTTTACGTGTGCATGGATATACTTCAGTGCTGATTCATGATCTCGTGCATGGTTTAAATCCGGCCAACGCCATATATGCTCACACTCATCTGCTACTGTGGAAAAAAAAACAAAACGAAACGCATATTTCTGTATTCTTGCTGTTCCGCAACAGCTGCCAAATACATTTGGATCCATACTCAAACAGTGTTTGTTTACATTCTTTTGAAATATTTTAAAACCTGCCATACACTGTGTCTGACATTTTCATATGATAGCAGTATCACAGAAACTGTAATGTGAGAGAAGCGAGGAAAGCTAAATCCTGTATACGAACATTAACACTTGAGTAGATTTCAGGAGTTGACACAAGCACGCCGTGACCATCAGCGCTGCCTTATTTTCAGTGGGATTGTATATGCATCTGTGCTCTTGCAGTTAATGTAAACATTAATGCTGTAGATGTTCTGCCCTTGTGTTCTTATTCCCCTTATTTTTGTGTACATTCCTATAGTTCACAAATGATCTATTGCTATTTTGTGTTAAAAGTAAGGCTACATGTATAATGCAGAATACACGCCATACTAAACAGATGAATATTTTGTTACTTGTGCAGTGTTCCTCCATCCTGTCTCATAATGTAAGTGGGCACCGACTCCTCTATTTTCTTCCTGCCCGTTTGTATAATATTGCCATATAAGATATTTAATAATTTATGTAAGTATAAGTTGCAATGGTGAAAACACTACTTGTCCCCCCAGTGAAGTTGCTGAGTAGTTTACACATTAAAGCTTAATGCACTACACCTGTACACTGTAAAAAGCTGTGGGTAATAAAGCTTTTTCATTTGAATCGTGACGTCTGATTATTTACTCTACCCTCTACAACATCTTTTATCTCAAATGGAGACCACTGTAACCTACCTCCTCTTTAAAAAAAAAAATTAAAAAAAAAAAATGATGACATGAAGAAACAGAACAAATTGAGACAGACAGACTCAATCCAGAAGAAATATGCCAACGTCTCTAAGATGACAAAAAAAAAACCTACCTGTAAAGCTACAGTTGTCCTGCAGACAATAATCTCACTGCATTATTTCAATTAATGTCAAAAATAATGTTTGGAAAGGTAAACTGCTATTTCCAACTGACACGCTACCGCAAAAATAGAAATAACAGACTTAAAACCATTTTTTGTTGCTGAAAATACTAGTGGCCTAAGACTTTTGCACAGTACTATATATATAAATTCTATGGGTCTAGCTTCCAGTCTCATCTGCGTCCGGTTCTTTTTGCTGCTTGAAATTGAAAATGTTTGTGTCTTACATTATTTTAATGTATTATCTGTATCATGAACACACTGGTTTGTAGTGCAGACAGTTTTACCGTTTACTGGACGTTGTTATTCTCATTATTTACCTCTAGCGTCTGACGAACAGGAAACCCCACCTATATGCTTACTTTGTCATATATCAAGATTTAATTTTGTGCTTCCAATTTTCACTGCACCGAAAGTTGATTGAGACCAAACATGCAAAAAGAAAAAGTCTTGAAATGTACAGTAAGAGTGAAGGTCAAAATAGTCCATCTAGCACACTGACAGACAGCAATGTGGAATGCAAAAACATGTTCAAAATAGCTGCTAGACCTAGATCTTATCAGTTTAAGCAGCTTGTTATAGTACAGATACGTTTTTATACCTGCAGGCTGCAGCTTGTGATTAAAGTGGAGTTGTAGGGGAGTATCATAATACCCCTTTAAGTTGTCCAGTATTGTTTTTCACCCCATACAGCCACTCCTTACTGTAACTAAAGCTGAAAAATGTGCTATCCTCCAGAGCTGGAACAACAGATTTGGTGTTTGTTAAATGGCAAAGAGGTTCACAGTAATTTCAGGCCTTGTAATTACATGCTGGTGAAAGAATTTCAAATGGCAGCAAGTCTGACAATAGAATAGATTCAATGAATCGCCCATTCACGCACTGATGAAAGCCTATGCTGTCATCCACACCCAACCCTCGCACCATTACACAAGGTGGCTCTCAGCAACCCCCAGCCAACACAAGCAGAGACCCATTGACTTTATTAGGTTGGCCTGACATCCCAACTGGTGTGGTCTGACATCAGACAGGCTTAGTCTTAGACTGGAATCCCCCCTTTGGGTCTGCCATGATTCAGGGAATGATATCACTTCCTTCCCAACCCTAACACAAGAACTGCGTTGCTGGGTGAATCCATTGTGGAGGAGAAGCAGTTCTGAAATTCATGACATATGGTAAATAATCTCCACCTACCTCATCACCACTGCTTTCTATTTTGTTTCCTCAATAAAAGAGACTTAATGAATGTTTTGTTGAAAATAAAACTTTGTTTAACCACATAGGGTTGGAACCCGTTCAGTTTGCATCACTGCAGCACCAGATGTATGTTTTCTTAATGGATTATGACAAATCGCATTTGGCTAGGCACTGACTCGCACTAACTAGCAGGCAGTCCAATGCGACGGTCAAGCTGCCGTGATTTATCGCCGAAGTTCCGATGACAGTTGGGTGTAGAAAGTCTTTCAGATTCATTTCCTCTATTCATAAAGGGTATAAACACTCATAAAAGCTATTTCTCACGGCACACTACATTTCATTTCGACATAAATACAATAGCTGCCACAGTTCAATAAGGTCACGCCAGTGCAAATGGCGTCCTTCATGCTAGTTAAAGGTTGGCGGGAAAGATAGATAGCAAGGTCTTGAAGAGATTCCAGCAACCACCCTATTTGTTTCGACCTTTCAGAACATGAACCAGATGACATTTGACCATCACAATAGGGTCGTCTCCCAGCACCTGAAAATAGTCAGTGACTTAGCAGGATGGCTGTAAGATAACGCCCCGTGCCAATTTCTTTGCATCTATTAGCAGTTAATTTCCATTCATGACCACAGGCCATTGTTCTACCTCACAGCAAGGAGTATCCAGTGGCCGTAACCAGGACGTCTTAGACAACACGACGACGCACATGGCAGCGGTTTCTGTTGCATTTGTGGGCTGAAACTGAACTCTCGGGTGGGTGGTACAGGGCTCTCCCACAGCCCTGAGCTAGTGAAGTTGGCCCCGTATACCATGGAATCATCCCACGATGGGAGAGCGTCAGCTTCAAGAGGTCTTCAAGACCCCTCATTCACTTGAGGAGCAGCTGAGTCATTTCAAAATATCAGTGTTTACTGGGTCTTTGCATGAGAAAGTGACCCCTTGCTGCTGTGGAGAGGACTCACTGTTTCCCATGCTTGAACATGTTTTTATTCACGTGGCTGAAAACACATTAATCACAGAGTTGCCATACACACCGAACTTACATCAAACTGACATATCGTAATACCGGTGCTTTGATCTGGCTGCTTCCTGTATCCTGACGAAATCATTCCTGACTCAGACATGTCATAATATGAAAAACAATTGTCTATACCCTTCCATGACCTCAGCTTTTTTGACGCCTTCCCAGGCATGCACCTCTATATTGACATGGTAACAGTGTGGACTAGTTTTGGGGGATTTTGTAATGAACGGGGTGTTCTTAATCACAGTGCATGAGTCACGTCTCCAACCATTTGAGTAAATAACCAGTGATACATTATGCAGCAGCCACAAGTTGTACCATCTTCACAGTGGTCATACCTTGGTCAGTAGGGCAGGAGCTCTTCGCCAACTGGAAAGCTCTCGAGAGGCAGGCTGGGAAAAACTGTCAGTGGGTTAAAATGGGCAGCGCTGTGGCTACTCGAATTAGGCCTTAACTAACGGAAAAACATGCAGGAAGCTGTTTGTGGGGAGTGCAGGAAGAGGCAGGGAGGCAGTGCTAATCTGGTGACATGCTGCATGTTTCAGTCTTGAGCGGAGTCGTGGATGCGGCTGTGTGCTCACTAAGGAGCCAGTTGCAATTTATCTTGGGATAATGAGAGACTGGGCAGCCTCTAACTGACGGTTTAGCTGTAATGGTCTACCACTGGCCTATTCCACACTGTTCATCTTAAAATCATCGCCCCATAGTGATACAGCAAGCACCACCTGAATTATATTAGCGCTGTACCAAAACCTATTGTGCTGCCTCGCTGTCTACGGCCTACATAGGCAGCTGCCTTCCTAGTCAGCATCTTTAAACCTCATAAGTGACCCATTTGGGGTGATGCACCACACAAATATTGCTTATAGTAGGATCTCGTGTACAGTTCTATTGTCTTTATGGATGCAAAAACTTTATGGGTGCGTACTGTGCTGATGTTGAAACCTACGTCACATGAACTTGTCTTACGTTCGGCTTTAACATCGGAGCATGCAAATCGAAGCCTTAAAATGCTGCTCCTGTTGCCAGTTCACTAGGTTTTGGAAGCAAACGAGTGATATCGGATATGATCAAGATGTATTATGGCATAGGCTATGAAAACAACATTCACTTTCCAGCTGTTTGTTACGGTCCATTTATTTTTCTAAAATGATAAAACATTGGGTTTTGTCCCAATGTTCACTGAAAAGTATAATGTAACCCCATCCAGATCTTTAAAACCTCTACTGTATTAACGCCAAGTATTTTTATAAGCTGCCTTCTAACCATAACAATAGATCACATATCAAAATAAGAGGTTATGCTCGCCCCTTCAAAATAGTTATCCTGATCACAGCGCATTTCTGCCACAAGATTCATAACAGTTCCTAGAAATACTACAACAATTTTTAATTTCAACAGATTTTAATCTCTAGACTGAGTTTAGACTAGAGTGATTCCTCTGGCATAACACCAGCCTTTGTTTGTCAAACCATTGATGCATGCTCTAATAATCTGCATTGTATTCCAACTAGTGAAACTGCTCATAAAATGAAACTGAATATAAGTATTATGCCTAAATATTTTTGGCACATTTATTTCGCAAGTGATGTTTTCAAATCAGTGCTTGGTCAAAACCACATTCCCCCTTGTCTTCGCATAGCCACATTTTTTTTATTACCAACATAAAGTCTAGTCCACTTAGCACTTTAGCATGGCCAAGAACCGCCTACTTAGACAGGAAGTGGCTGTCTGACCGACATGTGAGTGGACCAATCTCCAAGAGTACTTTTTAAAGGCTTGATGTTCCTTATTATAGTTGCATAGGGACTTGTAAACATAATTTTGATTTCCATAACAGACTGAACCAGGGAATCCTGCACAACGCCAACCAATTAGGACGCAGCATGCCATGTGTTTAAGAGCTCTTGCCAAGATTGCATGCAGTGTGCAACGAAGGCCCATGTGGGCGTGCCAGCTTTTTTGTCACCAAGTTGGTTGTTTCGCAATAATCTTCGTTAGACTGAGTATAAAGACCGAAACAGACATAGAGCAGAGCTAAAGTGCCCTTTTCAAGACCTCTTCTGCTATGATGTATAAAAGAGAGAGCGAGGAAGGAGAAAAGAGGAAGAGGCGAGTGTTCTTTGTGTGCTCTGGGATGACTTACCACACAGGATGTGGCGGAGAAGGGAAAGGACAACACTGCACTCTTTCATGTCCCATTTCTGAAGTCTGGAACGTGGCGACTTCTTAATTCTGTGCGTATGCAGCTCTGACACGGATCGCAGATTAATATGAGCAATGACCGCAGCACTGTTTCTGTGTTATACTATGAATATGAAATCCCGCAGGCTAAAAGGACAACAAAAAGTTCCATGGGATACAAAAAAATCCCATGAGCGAGGCTCTGCGGTGATGCTAATATTTCAGATCGAACTTTCTGCCTCTTCTTGAGTGCTGAAATATTGTGGAGTTTATGCAAAGAAAGCGGTCGGCCTGAGACACTTTAGCTTAGCCACATGGAGTCTGCAGCCAGAAAAAAACATCCTCACGGTGACTCCACAGTCTGCGAAACATGGGAAGGATTCTGGCGTGGTGCTCTTGCTCATCCTGTGTGTACAGTACCACACTTACAGGAGAGCTAATAATACGCTCCAGGGGCCTGCTCAGCACTGAGGAAAGTGCCTGCCAGTGGTTTAGGCTACTTTGCTCTCAACACTGCCTGGTTTTGGCCGTCTGTCATATTCTGATGGAGTGCTGGGTTCGGCGTATTCAACTACCTTCTGGCTTGGGCAAGAACAGCTCACATGGCAAAACAAAAGGGTATAAATACCACCCAAACCTTCCTGCCGCAGCGCCTGCATTCTGTGGAAAATAGCTGAAGGCACGAGAAACCCACGGCAAAACTAGGGTTCTCACGGTATATTAATGACTCTCGAGCGAACGTGGCGTGCTGCGGAATAGCGGTCCCTGCGAGGGCAGCCAAGTTCATAAGGTTACCGAGTGTGCTTGAACTTGTCCGGCCTTGCCCTAATTTCGGAAGGGGAATGCAGGTGACCCAATCGGCGTCCGCAGGAATGCTGGTTGCCAAAACAACTGCGAGCAGGCACGAGTTATGCAGAAGTCACACAAACTCCAGCGTGGTGCTGTTTGCAAGCAGAGTAATAATTGTGGTTGCGGAAAAAAGCTGATATAATGGTGGAGCATTACAAACTTTCAGCACTAGAGGCTGGATGAATGGGGGATAGCCAAGCACATGAACTCTGCTGACATTTATCAATTCTCTTTCGAAAACTGCCGCTTTCTCCGCAGCTGCCTAAAATAACAGTTTTAATAACAGTTAAAACAGGCTTTTCTGCTGGGATTTGTAATTGCCTGATGATCAAAGGGCACGTTTGTTTACAAAGCTCTATTCCTTTTTAACATTGTTTCAGCTTGGCAATAACAAGAGGAATTTTAGCATGTTTATAACTCCAGATAAACACTCTGTGACTCATTGATTCTCTTCAGGAATATCATGGATGCTGATTTAAAAAGTGGGTGTTGTTTGGAAAACGTGTTTTTGGATTGCAAATGTTGAATTTTGTGCATGTTGTTCAATACGGTATAGATTGTGTAGAGACAAAAACATCTGTTTACGAATTATTAATAAACTTTTCGCTGGTGTCTCAGTAGCTGTAGTGAGCTACCTTGATAGACAGGATGTTTGGAATGCTATTGTGATCCCTTAGGCAGACAGCTAATTTGTCTTGTTTTTGTTTTTTTCTCTACCTGGGTGGCTCAATAGGCCACAAATGCTCACTAGGCATGATTCCAAAAATCTAGCAGCTCACTATTACCTAAACTTGTTGCCTAGGTAAATAGCTCATTTGGCATGATGCCCAAAACATGCTGTCTTAGTAGGCAGCTCAGTGTCCAAAAGGCAGCTTGCTAGACATGATTCTCAAAACTGGTGTCTACATCGACACCCATACTATCTAGGTTAGCAGCTCACTAGATATGATGCCCAAAGATGTTGTCTAAGTAGGTAGCTCACTAGCCATTACACCAAAAAATCTGTTAAGGTAGTCAGCCCACTAGCTATTTCAGGAAAATGACTGTCTAGGTAAGCAGATCACTAGGTATAACATACAAAAACGGGTAGTCTATGTAAGCATCTGGCTAGACCTATTACACCAGAAATGCTGTCTAGGTAGACAAGTCAGTGATATCAAAAACTGATGCATGCAGCTCACTAGATTTGATGCCTAAAATGATTTACTAGGCAGGCAGATCACTAGGAATAACGCCAATAAATGCTGTCTAGATAGGTTGCACAGGAACACAGCCACAGTCTTGTGTGGTCTCAGTATTACAACAGACAGGAGCAAATATTACATCACTCCAGGAAGTAATAGTCATTGTACACACAGCCCCATTACAGTGGGTTTAAAGTACAAGTGGTTTATTATTATGCACTTGTCATGTTAATCTCACTGGTTTTAGGAAGTTGTCAGTTTAATCTCATTGTGGTTTGTGTGGTACTTTGTGGCGAGGAAAGATATTTTGCCTAATAATAACAAATACCTTGATTTATTTACTTAAAGTCAAAACTAAGAGCCACATGCAGGTTAGCGTAGCCCTCATCACTTTATATAGCAATGCGACTCCAGCAACCTGCTCTTGACTGAACTCACACAAAAAGAAGTGAAGAGAAGAAAAAAAAGGAAACATGAAAAAGCCAGATCATCTGTGCCTATTATCTGATTGGCTGTCTCCGAAGCAAACAGCATTGCCCACCCACATGTTTATATGAATCGTTGATCATTTGTCGAGTCCTCCGACTGAGAGAGGATCTGTGCCGCGATCGAGCGCTCATGGCAGCTAATGATTATCGCGCGTACCTGCGGAATCATATCGATATGGAAGAGGCTCCGGGGCGCGCTCCGCACACGGGACCCACGCACAGAGCGCTCATATTCGGCACGCTCGCTGTCATGGGACTGCTACAGGTCGCGTCGAGTGTGGCGATTTTGTTGCACTTAACCGGTTATCTGCGAGAGGTAAGAAACGCTCAAGGAAGCAAAGAAAGCGCACTCCCCCTTTTATTTCATGCACTCTTTCTTTTTACAGGCTTTGTCACAATATAGGTGCATGCATCTTAAAGTTTTACTTGCGTTTCAGCACTTTAGAGGCCTCGTTTCGTTTAACCTGCTGTGAACTCTGAATGTCAAGCGCTGCAGGACGGTTCAGAGAGCGTGAGACGCGCCGCGTTTGAACTTCAGAAGGAGAGCGCGCGCTCGGAGAAGCGTATTGTGCCCACTCAGTGCTTTTTGTGCCAAGTGGGGTTTTAACGTAACTTACAAAAGCTATTGATTCTGTGCTGTACAAGCTGCACGAGTGTTGGAAAAAAAGTATTTGACGTGAATTTGGTCTCTTTTGGAGATTGGCACAATGTTAAAGCTCTTGATATCTTCATCTTCAGTGATTTAGGTGGTTTAAGCTGGTTTGTAAAAAACAAAACAAACCTAAATGTGTCAGATATTTTAATCTCTGTCCTTGCAGGCATCAAAGGTGTTTTTCGTTTGTCCCCTTTTCTATACTTTAGACAATACTGCTGCTAGTATCACCTCACAAATGTATCAGTGCTAGATACAGGAGTTGTGGTTTATGTGTAGATCATGTCACAGTATTTATTGATCTCGCTTGATTTCGAATTCGCAACTTATTAAATGTTTAAACAGTTTTGTTTTGTGCACTACTTTTTTTCTAGAAAAAACGAATAAAATCGCTGACGCAGGAAACGGTGTTTTTTGGCAATGCTGATCCTTGTGAAGGTGTTGTTGGTCTAGCACTGGTTTCCTTTTTCCGCGTTTTCCAGAAATCTGGAGAAAACAGACGTTCATTTTGCTGTTGAGGCTCTCCCACGAGTGATTCGGAGATATATAACGTCAGTCAAAAGTCTGAACGTGTATGTTCATTCCTGTCTGAGTATAATAGAGAAAAATGAAGAGCATCACAGCTGTAAACTAACACACATGGGAATCATGTAATGCCTAGAGCATGCATAACAAATCCTATCTTTAGATTCCAACCTAACTTCACAAGCTGCATCCTGAGATGCTTTGCAAATAATTCAGAAATCCAGCTTAGTAGCTAGAAAGTAGAAATGACTTCTCTTTTTTCCCCTTTGGGAAGGTTGTTTTCTGGTCATGTCAAGTTTGCCCTTTCACCCTGATTCTCCAAAACATACCCTCTGACTTCATTGCTCATCTGGTGGTGGTGGTGGTCTGATACTTGTATGTTTGGCAGAGCTGCAATGAATGGGATGCTGAGAAACAGCTCTCGCATGTTGTCATGCCCAGACCTCTCTCCTGTAAATTAAACACTGCGGAGAATATTATGACATCTTGTTTTGTGAGGCTTTGGCCCAAACGCAGCGGTGTATGTCGGAGGCTTCTTGTGTTCTGGTGGAGGGCCAGAGAAACAGATGCAAGAAAGGGAAAAAGATGAATGTCAGTTGTGTTTGGCTCGTGATTCTTGTTATCCTCAGAAATGGATGCAGGGACAAACTGAACCCAACCATATATGATAATGAAATGATCTTTCCTTTCATAGCCCAAGTATATCAAAAGCAGTTTAGGGATTTAGAGGAAATGAGAATAAAATCACACTGCGTATCTCTTTCATTCTGTTTGTCTGCATTCCATCCAGTGTTATTTACAGTTACAGACCGTTTCGGATTTTTGGATTTCGCGGTGTATTATGTTACCTTGTAACTCGGCACCTGCACTATTCATAGTTTGATATAGGTGTTGACGCCCTAGTTTTACTCTTTTAAATAGTGTTCACAGTCTAAGATCAGTGAGAACAGTTTATTTAGTTTCCAAAAATGTGGCTGATGTAGCGATAGCAGAAAAACTTGTTTGTACTCGAACTTGCTTGACAAAGATCAGTGTTCCTCTTTATTCAATTGATCCCAATAGAAATAACTGCATTAATGATGAGGGAAGATCTGTGTAATTCTGGGTAATAGAGTTTTTTCCCATGAAAAAGAATTAGTAATAGCGTTGGGGAATTTGAAGAATCTCATGTGGGCATTTTGTGAAAGTCAGGACTTTTTTTTGTGTGTGTTCTGCAGGTGCAGGTTCAGGTCTGTTGCTTAAGATGTTTAACCAGCACCTCATTTAAAGCCTGCGTGACGATGTTGTTCTGTTTTACCACCAATACTGACGAAGGGCATTGGTCAAGACAAACAGTAGCTGAACATATTAGTTCTCATGAAACTGTGTTTACAGTAAATGTACATCTTACATCCCATTTGTTCTCTGAGCATGTCAAGCGCAGTTTAACATCTTAATAAAAGTAAGCCTGCTTTCCCGCTAGTTCTTTAAAAGCATGCAGTGTGCAGTGGTACCTGCTGGATGCGGTTGTGTAACTGAACTGTGTTTGCTGTGTTTTACAGGTCGACCTTGCCTCAGCCCAGCAGAGTCCTAATGAGGTGAGCTTATAAACTTCAAAACATGAGTTTGTGTTTGTGCTTGTGACTCAGAAACAGCATCAGTTTGCAGTTTCTTGCACTGTGCAGGTCTTTTCCTCCTTTTACACAACACAATTTGCCTCGAAATGCAGTTAAAGTACACCATAGATTCCAAACAATGAAGCTGTTGTCAGCTGATAGTTGATACATATCCAACCGAGAAGTGCAAAGATGCTTTTATGCAGGTTGGGGTGTGATAGTTTAATCATTCTTGGCATCATAAGGCATTTCATGTGTTTATAGCAAGGCATTTCCTCTTATTAGCACAAACAATGGAATTCCAAACATGTGTCTCTCCAGTGGCCTGCAAGTAGTGTTTACTGGATGGACAGAATGTACTTCTTGCGTTAATAGTATTAATTTCCCATTGTTAAACACAGGCTCTGCTTTGGTTTTTTCACATATTTTGTTTAATGACAAGGATAAACACGCCAGAATACTACGGCTGCTGTAAAAACATTTCATTAACTGTGATGGCTTTTGAAAAGGTCAAGTCCCTGGAACTGTTTTTTGTCAGTAACTTAAATTTGGATATTTAACAGTGTCTCAGAGCTACTGGCTCCATAATTACAAATGATTTGCTTAAACATCTATATATGGTCCGCATGGTTGCCGTTCTCATTGTTCTGTCCTCATGTAGTAGAGTGTAATTGTAGGTTTGGCTGCGGTTAAGAAATAGATTTGTCTCAATTAATATCAGAATCTGTGAAAAGAGATCAGAGAGAGATAAAGTGTGTTGACTTAAATTCATACATGCATATAAAGGATTATTTCCTGCATGTACAGAGCTCGTTTTTTATAAGTGTAATGCTGTATAAAATTTCGATTCGTGGTCTTCCAGGCTTTATGAAGTGTTTTTCCCTCCCTGACAACTTTCTTTGCCAGGCCCTGAGAAGCTTACTGTTTTTATCATTACCCTGGGACAGCTTATTTCCGAGGAAGCGTAAACCTGAAAAAAGTGTTTCAATTTATGTTATGTCATGGCTTTTTAATGTTGCTGGAGCACAATCTAGTTTGAGAGCTTGTATGAGCTGGCCTACTTTGTTTGCGGTCTACCAAAATTCTTAAGAAGGTCAAAGCACCGAACAACATCCCAAACTCTGCAATTGAAAGCCGAAATTATTATGTTTGTTTGCTATTCGATGCTAGCATAAGGGCACAAAAAGCCTAATATTATCATGTTTAGATATTAAGCTTATATTTCATAAATGTAGCTTTTACTTGGGCCTTAATCTACTACCACTTATATGAATCTCTTTGTGGTAAAATATATATAAAATAATGACATATTCGCCCACAAGTCAGACTAGATTTCACAGTTGAAGGGAGTGTATATTTAAGCATTTAGTGTGTTGCTGGACTTTCTGGATCGTTGGCTCCATTTAAAGACACCTTCCACATTAGCAGAAAGGATTTTCTAAAGGCCCTTGAGATTTTTTTAGTCACAGCAGGTGAAAGTGCAGTAAGGAAACAACATGACACATTAATAGCCTGGTAGAGTTACTAAATCCTGGTCTTTTGCCATATTTATCTGGTCTTACCTGTAATGCACGGTGTTCCTTTAAAGACAGTTGAGTCTAAGCCTGCTGAGCCTGATGCCAAATCTGCATCTGGAAACCTTTTTGCGCTCTTGTGATGTTCCTGATTGCTTCCAATGGTTTTCAGCCATGAAAAGATATTGATGAGCGATGTAGTATATATGCTATATACTGACTTTGTTTTTTCAGATTTCTTCAGTCAGTGAACCCTGGTTCCGACTTTTACAGTTTCTAGTGACAGAAATTTGAGCTTTAAGGACTTGAAATTCAGATAAATGTTCCATTTTACTAAATGATCATTAAACTATGTTGCGGTGTAACCAATACCCTGCACTCTTTTGCTTGGAAAACAACGGGGAGTCAATGTATAACTTTTTTTTCCCTAACTAGATTGTCTGCTTTCTATTTATGCTGCATCCTGTTAGGTAGTCCTTGCCACTGCGAAATGTCATTGGTCCAAAACATTCAATATCCATTTGAAGATGATCATGATCAAAAAATTGTCACTGTGAAGTTCATACTGTAATGTGTTTTTTTTGTCTCTCTCAGGAAATGCACAGTGAAACCTTAATAGCTGATCCTGCATGTAAAACTTTTAAGGAGAAGAATCAGAAATGTCGACTAAAAAAGGACGCACGTATGCCATTAGCTCACCTTCCTATCAAGACGCCCACTAGTTTTTCAGCCAGTAAGCATATGCCATTTATTTCAGAATCACATTGGCATGATTGTCAATAATGTCTCCAGAAATAGTTTTCAATTTCTTTTCAAAAATTCCAGATTTATATCGAACGTGTTTAGTCTGATTGTGTAACTTTTGCCTTTGCAGAAAATCGAAATGAGTTAACCATGATCACCTGGGATGACTCTCAGGGGCTGAAAATGAAGACGAAACACCATGACGGACGAATTCTAGTGGAAGAAGCTGGCTATTATTATGTATATGCCAAGACCTGCTTTCGATATGCTGAGGAACACGACTCAAGCAAAGAGGACGTCAGCAATTTACAGTTGTTTCAATACATTTATCACGAGAAGAACACGCAGTCTATAATTACACCTATTCTCCTTACAAAAAGCGGGGGCACTCTGCAATGGAACATCGCGAAGTTCAACATGTACTGCGTGGAGCAGGGCAGAAGCATCCAGCTGGGCAATGGCGATGGTATTTATGTCAACGTATCCAACGCATGGCTACTGGACCCAGCAGCTGACGGGACATATTTTGGAGCTTTTAAGATAAGCAATTGATTTGCATAGTTTTTGCTACTGAACATGTTCATGCACATTTTGCAACCTTACAAACTTTTTTTTAAAAGTGAACATGAACCACTGAGCACTTGTTTTTGATCACTGCCTTCTGATTTTTGTTCAAAATAGATGACTTTTAAGAGAACTTTATAACTTTGAACACTTCTTAATTGTGCCATTGAAGCTCTTAAGTACCAGCACTAGAAAACCAAGAATGGACTCAAGCCTCTGCCTGTGTTTTCATAGTTACGTACCAATGCTGGTACCGTAAAGGTTAGGACAATTCCAAGGGTCAGAGAGTTGGCCCGACGCAATCCCTGGGACGTGATCGGGGCCCGAGGGAAAAAGTGATCCATGTTAGCGTATATCAGTTCAGTGCTGATACCCATACTCTTAAAATGCACAAATCACGGTGGTGGAGAGATGCTGGACAGTCCTAGTAAAGTACGCCAAATCACAGTAGTCTGCTGCGACCTTTACAACAGAGGAAAAAATATATGCTCCAATTTAGTCTGACTCCTACTCCGTATGAACTTCTGGTTCACTGAAATGTTTTATAAAAGCAAGAACACGTTTGCAGCCTTAGCTGTAGTGATGTAATGTTAGCAGTTAGCACACCCAAAAGTAACTGCCTTAAGATAGTAAGAAAAGATGACATATCAGTGCATCCCTAGTTTAGGGATCATTACATTTATTGGTTGAATCAAGACATAAAACTGTCTAAATACCATGAGACGTTTCATTCTAGCAAGCATGGTTGAGTTGCAGCAGCTGGACTGCCTTTGACTCTGTGTGAGAAACGATTGCAGAGCCAAACTGAGTTTGGTTTACTCTTAATTTAATTTTTGTTCATTTTTTAACGCACTAAGTGTATTTATTTATTTTCTATGAAGATAGAATTTTGTCAAATATTCTGTCTGTTGTACAGTTTTTTTAGTGTATATAATGTAATAATTGCCCTTATTCCATTCTTCAAGAGTTTTTGGATGAAGGGCCTTGACTTTAGGTCAGTTTAGGTCAGCGCTTTAGTCCCAGGCACAGGGCTAGTGTTTAAAGCATAAATGGTTTAGTTTCTCACTAAGAAACTTCATATTTAAGTACAATTCATTTGACAATTCTGTGTGCAAATGTTTGTGGACAGCAGAATATAATGTTGCCTTTGCCAACCCAAAGCAAGCCTAAAAAAGGTTTGCGGCCTTAAAGTCTAATGTTTGTTTTTCATATGTTAGCAAGAATTTTGTTTTGATAATGTTTATTTATACTATTCTGCCTAATAAAATACTTTTTTTTTTAATAAAATGCAAGTTTGTTAATGAAAAATACCTTTGATAATGTGATGTGCTAAATGCTGCTCATATTCGCCTTGTTTTTCACCTCCTAGGCTTTTGTAGTTTACATATAGTCTATTTTAAAATTGCCTCGACAAAAGAAAAAGTCCAGGCGGTTCCCAGCATTAACTGGCTCCTCTCTGGAAGTGACAGCTAAAGTAAATGTTTGGTCTTTCCTTTCTTTGTGGTATTGTCAAGAAAACGGGTGAATTACGCTAGCTGTGAGGTGGGAACATGGTCATCCTTAAAATAATATCCACCCTTTAGTGGCGGTTGTTTTATCCTCTAATTCACTGCAGATATTCAGACCAAATTTTGCTTGGACCTCTTCTATGCTGAGAGAATAGAAGTAGGACAACCAAAACAAAACAGCGTCCCATTGTGATTTTCTCAAGTTTAACTCAAGTTTACAGATTGATTTGAGAGGAACTCATAGTGCTTGTGCTCATCACTCAACGAAGCCAAAAATTGAAAGCACTGTGGTCTGTCAAATCCAAGGGTGATGTGGCCACATATGAAGCTTGACCACAATATTGCAATTGTTAGGAGGAGGGGACCAAACCGATATAATTATACGTTTGTCTTTGAAACATTGTAATGAATAATTTAATGTCGTAAAGGTTAAATCGGATTGTTCTCTTTATTTACTTTTTAATTATATAATAATAATACATTTAATAAAGTATTAAAAACAGCTTGTGTAGGCAGTAAACAAAATATCTGAAATGGAAAAAGGAGTAAAAACAACAACAATACAAATCTAAAATAAATTGAAAAAAAATACATTTTTATAAGCATTTAATCTTTGTAGCATTTAATGCTGTGTATTAATGTTTTATAAAAATCTAATAATAATAATTGCTTTTAAAATTTAAAATTTGCACTTTGAATACACAAATGTAACAAAAATGTTAAATGGTAAAAAAATATGAATTTGAATTATATAATATATACGTATGGTTCATGTATAATGTTATTATTTCAAAAATGTCAGGTGGTGTAACCATAAAATAAAATTGACTTACGCAAATGTGCACAATTATCTAGAAAAGAAAAAAGTGAAGTACTTATTTCACATCTTGTTATTTTTAAGTCATGATTTTATTTTATTTGATATAAGGTAACAGTAAAAAATATGTCAAAGTGCTTTTAAACCCTTGCCTCCTACTTTTACTACAGCTGCTGTTTTATCTTAAATGCTAGCACAGCAAACGTGCTCTGTCTCTCAAATGTTCATTTTTTGAAGCAATTACATTTCTCAATACTTGGCACGCATGGGGTCCCATAAAAATGTCAGGGTGCTTGCCAACTGTACTGTGTGTACACACTGGCTTTATGCCCCATATATGTAGAGTTTGAGTTTTTTGTTTTGATTTTGTCTTTTTTTCTTTCCTTCTTTTTAGACTTTATTATTTTCATGTGTAAAAATAAAGGTTTTGGGTTACTGGTTTTCAAAGCCAAAAACGTAGCATTGCAGCTGAACTGTTTGTTTCAAGTTTTCGTTTGTAGACAGTTGAATAGCCCCATGATCAGCAATATGTGTGAATGTCGGTCCATTTACAGCTCAGTCTATACGGCACACACTTCACCAGAACACATTTCTGTGGTCATCAGATGTTAGCAACCCACTGTGAAATGTTAATGGGCTTGATGTGGAATGAAATCTTTTGTGACTGAATTGTGCTTTTGTAAGCATATATCACAGGCATTGATACATTATTAGATTAGCTAACTCAGAGAGCCTCATTTAATGGGATTCTGTGGTGAGCGGGAAATGGCTTCAAGGTTAGATTTATGAAGCAGCTGGGAGCTTTGTTATGCACATTAAAGTTGCTTAGCAATTTGCACGCTCATGCATTCTTCCTTTGCTGACTAAGCTTCACCAGTTTTTACTTGGCAGCACGGCTCTTTGACAATACAGACTGAATGTCCTTAACATCTTACAGATACACTATATCAAACCTGATAGCTAGTTATTGATTTCATATCACCAAAACAAAATTACTAGACTTACAACCTACCATGAAAATAAGCAGTAAGCGAATAAAGGATATTGGTGAAACATGCAGTGATACAAACAAAGGCCCCCCTGTTGATGTCCGCTTGTGTTTCCACAGGCTTCAGGACCTTGGACAGCACAGTTCCAATCAATGACCAAATTTATCACACGGGACTGATAGTGGCCATTGCAGATCACATGACCTGGCGAACCGCCAAGTTCAGGTCAAGTAGCAACTTTGATCAAAGCAGAACTAGAACATACATGAAATGGAAACAGCAACAGAGCTTTTCTTCTGGTTGTTAATTGTATTTTGAGATGAACACTTAAAAGTGAGCTTGCAGGAGTGGGGTATATGACTGTATACTATACTTAATGACTGTAGAAGTCCTGCATACTGAGCGTGATTTCACCAAGTAAAAAATGTTCCTGGAACAACATCTTTGTTGTTTGGATCATGTCTTGCTTGACATGACATTTTTGATTTGAACATTATGGTTACACTTTATTTTACAATTCACATACATGTACTTACCCATAAAGGTTTTTGTAATAGGGTTCAGTTCACATACACATACTCACATGTACTTACCCATAAAGGTTTTGGTAATAGGGTTCATACCAAGGTATTGTAATTGTTACATAGTATGTACATGAGGAACAGGACTGTTAAATAAAGTGCTAGCAAAATTACTATATCAAAACACTTTTAAAAATTTAAATGCATTTTAAGAATAATGTCACGGAGGCAGACGAGAGATGACTGATCGAGGATGTCCCCGTGTAGCGTGTTGGAAAACTGAGTGAGCAGGTAAACACGTGCTTTGATCTGAGAATGCTCCAAACGGAGTAGAGATTCCCACCGAGGAATCCGCGTTCTCACACGCACACAGACAGGTAAATAAGATGAGAGA
>JAUYWG010000042.1:3747063-3774352 GCA_034779775.1 Enteromius afrohamiltoni
TGCTTCCTGCTTAAATACCTGCGTGAGGTTACTTCCGGGTCCTCGTGACCTCACGTGATCCGGTGCGTGTGACAAATAAGACTGGTACGACTGCATTTTAGTGCCACCAAAAAAAAACCTACTAGATTAAAGTCGTAATATTTCGAGAATAATGTAGAAATTACGAGAATTAAGTCAAAATACTATGAAATTAAAGTCTAAGTATTACGAGAATAAAGTCGAAATGTTTCAAGAATTGAAATCTTTGAAATTAAAGTTATAATATTTAGTATAGTGCACTTGGATGCCGTGGATTGAGAGAAGGCCACCGGAATCTTATTGGGATGAGATCTAAGAACTTGTGGAAACCACTTAAAATCAAGAACATGATATTTATTAAAAGGCTGAACAGGAATAACTTCTGATCTTAACATCAGTTCACATACTCGGGGGGGACAATATGCTTGGAAATAATTATTAATAATGACTAAAAATAATAAATAATACTTCATGTCTTCATTCATTATTTGTAGTGCGCCACCCAATTGCAATAAGATTTGTTCCTACTTTTAAAACAAAGTCTCAACTTTCAGTTTTATATCGAAACACAAATTGTGTCTTACAATAATGTGTTGCTTAAGCTCTTTCACTGATCAAAATGCTGTATTTATGTGAGTCAGTTTATTAAAGTATACTGTTGTTTTTGTGAAAATTCCATAAATCCAAATTTGTGCAATTATCTAATTCTAATTTCTAGTGATTATCATTGTTTTGATTACAGATACAGTCTCTGCATTTAATAAATAAACAGTTTAATCTCGTCATTATACATTACCATCACTCTATTCATCTATTTGGCAATGTTCGGTGCTTTGCTACATTCTGTATTGTTAAAAGCGTTATATAAATAAAAGTGATTGGTTGATTGCCTCATGTTGCCAGTCTACGAATTTTAAATCACACTGAGGAAAATTAAAACTTCCTGAGTGGGAATCGACAGGTTACACAAACCCATCTTTCTGTAATTGTTGATGAGATGCATTCTTTGAAGGATTGTGAAGCTTGGGTTTTGATTGGTTAGAATTGGGCAAGAGCACTGACACCAAGACCAATGATCTCAGGAGAGAACGATGAGCCCTATGCTGCCAGAACTGATCTCTGTTACAGCATTGTTGGATCTTCTCTATCTAAACTTGACTCTTCCAGTGTATCAAAAGTGTCTGTTATAGACCTTCCATCAAGGAAATTCCTTTGTTGACTCCAGCAGATGATATACATGCTTTAGAATCTGATTTTAAAGATGTTAACGATGAAAACAAAACTGTATCTAAAGATGACATCATATTTTTGAACAAATTACGTGATGGTATAAGAAAAAGATTGTTCTGGACACTATGAAATGCCTTTACCTTTTAAAGTAAGACTTAAGCTGCCAGACAACACACAACTTGCCATTGTGAGACTTAATAATTTAAAGAGGAAACTGTTAAAAGACCATGGGTATGAAGAGCATTATGTAAAGTTCATGGAGGATGTCTTCGAAAGAGGAGAGGCAGAGGAAGTTAAAGACGGTGGATGTGAAGGCTAAAAATGGTATGTTCCACATCACAGTGTTTACCACCCTAAGAAACCAGACAAGCTGAGAGTTGTTTTTAACTGTTCTGCCAGGTATGATGGAATTAGTTTGAACGATTGTCTTCTTCAAGGACCTGACTTAATTTTAAATTTAAATTAAATTTAACTGGTTTTCTTAGATTTCATCAACACCCTGTTGCTCTAATACGTAATATTGAGAAAATGTTTCATCAGTTCCATGTGTGTGAAGCAGACAGATTTTCTGTGATTCTTGTGGTGGAGAAATGGAGACAGAGCAACCTCAAAAATACAGAATAAAAGTTAATTTCTTTGGGGCATCTTACTCTCCAGAATGTGTGAATTACGAATTTAAGTATTTGGCGGAAGGTAATAAGGATCAGTATCCTTTGGGACAGGAACATGACCAAATTAGGAAACACAGGAAATAACAAAACCAAACCAAAACTAAACTAGCTCGTTAACATAAGTTATATTGTTTTCTGAGGTAGGCTAATAGGTTAACATTCACCCCTTGAGGCCAGCAAACGCATACATGCGTTTTGAGGTTTCTTCTCCTGATGAGACCAATACAAACTTGAATTACACTGAGTTTGGCTCGTACAGATAACAGCAATACATCAATCGAATCTGTGAAGGGTCTACTTTAATTCGTATACACATATAATATCAACACAACTTTGTACATTTCGAAAATGAAGAAAACAAACAGGGTGAACTATCTGCCGCGCTGGTCTGCGTGATTTTTAATTAGCAATGAGTCACTAAAATTAACTGAAACTAATTGAAAACAAATATTCTGTGATAAAGTAATTCATATGAAACCAGCGTGTCTTTCGCGTCTCCTTTGTTATCTTTTAATGCGACCACGCCCCCGCGCCACGTGAACAACAGGTATGATATTCATCCATGTGAAGCGCGCCGCATGTAAACACCCACATCAGCACAAACAAAGCAGCGAGAGTTTATATAAAACAACTCAGCTTTCAAATTAATGTGTTTTTTGTCTGTGTTTCAAGTGTATCAATATATAAAAGTGAAGGAACATCAGAAGGCATGGGAAAACAGGCTATAGACCAGGGGTGCCCAACCCTGCTCTTGGCGATCGCCTGTCCTGCAAAGTTTAGCTCCAACTCTAATTGGGCACCCATGCTATAGACTAATAATCCGTGGTTTTCAATCCTGTTCCTCGGGACCCACTGCTCTGCCCATTTTGCATGTCTCCCTTATCTGACAGACTCATTTGAGGTCATGGAGCTGTTTCTTAATGAGCTGATGATCTAAATCATGTGTTTAAATTAGGGAGAAATACAAAATGTGCAGAGCTGTGGGTCCCCAGGAACAAGTTTGAAAACCGCTGGACTAATTTATAATGAAATCTCATTGTAATCTGGAAAATCATTGACTTTCACTGCCGTATAAAGCGATTTTAGCTATATGTCATGTTATAATATGCATAGGCTATTGTTTGTATTTCGTTTGTAAATTTTGACTTTATTCTTGTAATATTTTGACTTCATTCTTGAAATATTTCGACTTTAATCTAATTAAAATAAAAAATTACAATTATTTATTTTTTTAAGGTGCCACTAAAACGCTGTCATAGACTGGTGACATGAGTTTAGAAAATAGGAGAATTTTTAACTCATGCAGTATTAAAATAGTATATGAAAAAAGAAATGGAAAATTAACAAATATATTTTATTAAATTATTTTATTATTGTAAATTTGTACTTGCAGACTTTAGAGCGTTCCAGGATATTTATTTTATTTTTTAAAAGAAAAAACGGTAACACTTTCTATGAAGCCTTTGTTTTTATGATTATTCATGAGCTATTATAACACATTATAAAAGTTTTTAGAATGCATTATGCATTCATTATAATGCCTTAAGAATACCATTATAATGTATTATAAATACAGGCTTCATAGAAAGTGTTACCAAAAAAACGCTTACAGAGGCAAAGATGTCATCTCGATATTACATTAAAGCCTGACCTCTGTTATCAGATGAGCTGTAGTAAAGAAAAGGGAATACCCAGCTGACTCATATAATGATCATAACCTTTTGTGATAAGATTACATATCTTTAAACAAATCTTCTGGATTTTTAACTTACTAAATTTCTGCATAGATGCCATCAGTTTTCTAACCAGTCATTTCCGTAAATCATCATGTGATAGTTTCGGGAGGATGAAGTCAGCGTTTCAGATTTAGTGTGAACGCTTGTTGAGTCACAGTGAGAGCAATCTGTTAGCTGTTTTCTGTGTAAATTTATGTTCTGTTTTGTTTTGTATACCAACTAGAACTTCAGTATAACTTAAGGAATGAGTCAAAATTATATTTTGTTGTATCAGTAATGTTACAGATGTTGTATGTTAAATGTTTCCTTTTGAGTTTTAAACTAATGAATGAATAAGTAAATAAATAACTAAAGCATGCATACTGTACATAAATACTGAACTAAGCAATCACATGAAATTTTTTCGATTTAAATGTTGCTTGAAAAAATGTCTACTTTATTTATAAATAAATAAAGGAAGCTATAAAAATCCTGCCTGATTGAGCTGAATAATCATTTCAGTTGTTTTACAATTGATTTGATCCGCTCTGAATGTCAAAATCATATGCCAAAACACACCTGTGAGCATGGTTTCTCCCCTGCGTACATCTGAATGTATTAAGAAGATACCGCACATTGTTTATGTCTTTATTTGTGCTTAAGTGTTGGGTACATCTGCGTAATTTATTTTCCAATGAATCCAATTCATCAACTCTTGTCTCTTTTTAAACAAAAATGACTCAGGCAGGGAAGAACCAGGACATGTGAAACATAGACTGAAATCGGTAAAGCCTCCAGACTTCCCAAACCACCGGCAACACACCCAGACTGAAGATGAGGTTCATATGGTCCTGATTTCTCTCCCCACTACCATCAGAAGAGGACAGGAGGGAATGATGAGATTCTCGGTGCAGAAACATGCCAGTGGCAGAAAACCAATTTGGTTACTTGCTTACGTAGGAGCTCACCACAAACTTGGGCTATGCATTGGTTAAAGATTTTCTGAATCTTCCCCTGACCATGTTCAAAATGAGTAGAGATACACGCTGTAGATGCAGTAGACTGCACACATGCACACACAGACATTCACGCACTCATGCAAGAACTCAACAGACAGATGACTGTAAACAATGATTTGTCAGCCATTCAATAGTTTGGTGGTAATTTACAACATTTGACATTTTAAGATACAATTAGTGTTTTTGTGAAATTATGTTTTAATTCTACATTTTAATTAGTGCTTTTTATTATATACATACATAAATACAAGCAAAAAGCATGAAAAATCCTACTGTTTAAAATTGATTGACTAGTAATGTATATAAGTAATTATTCATGTATTTCAACCATTGTTTTACTGCATATATAGTGATATAGGATAATATAGTAATATTCTATCTAAAGCTAGAATAAATTGGCCTACGTATGGCTCTACTTGGCATGGGTTCATCAATACGGCGTAATTTTTTGTAATACTGTACAACAATAATTACTTTTTTTTAATTATTCTTGTAAGGAGTAGGTCTGGGGTGGGGGTAGGTGATTGTTGGTATGTCAAGCTATCTCTAGGGATTTCACTTGCATAACACACAAAATATATACAGCATATCAATGGCTGAAGGAACTGCAATTAGCTCTCAAATGACGTTTACGGAGGGTTTGGAATGAAGTGCGTAAGAAATTAGTGCACACTACGGCGCTGCATGCCCTAAGCGTGCGCGGTATCGTTTGGATGTAACGACTATTGAAAACTAACCTATGAACCCTACTTATTCTTTAATAGCGAAGACAAATGGAGATTCGGTACGTTAATGGACGAAGAGGCAAAAAGGATTTAAAGCCAGAATACAGAAAGACCAACAAAGATGAAAAACAACAACAAGACTGGTAAACATGATAAACAAGTTGGAGAGATGATGGAGAAAATTGTGAGTATTGATGCCCATGTTAAGTGAATACATTATTGTGTAGAAAGCTCTCGGAAATTCACTGCACTAGTAGGCTAATTGGCTATTACTCACATGAATAGTAGCCTAAAATCAGTGTAGCCTAATATTTAGGACACTCCTGTTGATACGCGTCCATAGATGGCAGCGTCTACCTCCAGTCATTAGTTAATTAACCTAGTGGTTAGCATTAGTAAGCATGAACCGAAAAGTCTTCTTCATGTCATTCCAAACTGATATTTCCTACTGACACACTACAGCAAAACAAAGAAAGAACTGGCTTTAGACCATTTTAGCTGGTGAAAATACAAGTGTTCTAATAATTTTACCAACCACTGCATTAACCAAGATTAATTAATAAAATTAATAAATTATATTTAATTTACGCAGTAACCAGCTTTTAACCAGTTTTAAAAATTAAAGTGTTAAAAATGTAGTAGCATATACATAACTTAACATTACTGAAACTTAATCAACACAGTAAAATGTTGATTGTAATATTCAGGTAATTTTAACTAATGCTAGCTTACAGCCTGTCACGTGTCACAGCTCACTGACCCAGGATCAGTCACTCTCTCCGGTTCCTATTGACCCAATTAGTGATCATGCACACCTGAGATCACTTACCTGCAGTAGTTAAAAGCCACAATCCCCAGTAGCTCTTGGGCTGAGCTCAAGGTAACAGAGCTACTCACCTCTCTGGCTTCCTAAATGCTTACCTTGCTTTTAGATCCTGTGTTCCTGGACAGCAGTCTTATGCATGGAAGAAACCTGTGTAACTCTGGCGAAACCTGTGCCTACCTGTGATACTCATCTGATGTACTGACCTGAGCCTGCAGTACTTCAAGCCTCATTCCTGTGATCAGGAATTCGCACTTGAGGAAGTAAGACTTCTAATATACTCACCTTACACACTTACCTGTATCACGAGCACTGCACTGCACCTAATGGAATATATGAGACGATAAGGAGATCACTTGAGAGTTGCCCACCGTCTGCATACGATCAGGGAGATCGCTGTATTATGAACTTTGATTAATCCTTTATGATGATTATTTGAACTATGTGATTTACTCCTCCTTGTGTTACTTTAATAAATATCATTTATTATCATGCCGGTCTCTCAGAACTGTCCTTGAACGTTACACAGCCTCACAGTTGTGCGGCCGTATCCTCATTTGTGACCTTTTACTTTTTTTTTTTTTTTTTTTTTAACTAGGGCAGAATAAACTTTGACTCATTGCATGTTACTCAGTGCATCTTTGATGTTATCTCCTTAAATGTTAGACCAACATTTGGAAACCTGTGTATGATAAGATGCAGCATGTATATAGTTTCACCCTTATTACCTTACTGTTGTGTAAGATCAGTTCCTCCTAGACAACAGTAAGGCAGTGACAGTAAGCCCCACGTGAAAAGATATGCCAAAAAAGATGCATTGCGTAAATGATACTCAAAGCATGTGCATAATGTGCTCCATTTGTTGTTTTGCAGTGCTTTTCTGTGTACGTATTTTTAAAAAGTGGCATTTTAACCTACTACAGTATCTAACAAAGAATCGCAGAAAATGAAAACTTTACAACATATAACCAGAAACGAGGAAAAAGAAACCTGATGATGCCACATGATTAATTCTGGTCAGTGGTGGTTCTACATGGAGATACTCCCTGGGCAAGACCCCCTCCCAATGATAATAATAATAATTTGATTCATGTTTGACACAGTGAAGGATAGTTTTTGCCGTTACTTTTTTTTTTTTTTTTTTAAATTATCGTAAATATGTGATGTGAGGAAAAAAAATCAGAAACGGATTTATAGTGTTGTAATGACTGGCTGTTTTTCAGTAAGACTTGGGTATACTGAAGCTAAGCATTTCTACACAACTTCCTTAACATTTAGCCTGTAGGGTACCAGCATCTTACCCCACCATATCTTGAGCTTAAACACTCGCAAGTAAATGTGTACCTTGTGCTACAAAACCCTTAATTTACAAGCACACAGACGATGAAAATGAAAAATTTTCATCAGGTATTATTTATTCACACTCCGAGATGTTGATAAAGCCTTGCCAGAAGAAGTTACAAGTCCCTCCCCTATACATCTCTCTCCATGATGGTAATAGTTACACTTTGATATAACAGGGCTGCAAATGAATTAAACCCACCCAAACTAACTTGAACATTAACACACATTACATTACTAATACAAAAACCCAAATGTTTTGCCTAAATGACACAAAAATAAGCAAACTCTAAAGAAATACCCATAATGCACCCGGCTGCCAGCACTGACTGCCAAATAATAGCTCTTTCCTTCAGTGAAGTTACTAGAAGTTATCTCTGTGATACTCAATGTGTTTCTTTAATCCTTTTTCCGTTCCACAGGTGGCGAGAGGTGAGGCGTGGCAGCGCTCCTGGTGTTCTGAGGAGAATAAAATAGAACAGGTTATATCCACTCATATCATATCCACTGGTTTACATCTTGATGGGAGACCGCTGAGTGGAAAGCTTGATGTGAAGTAGTGTGCGGGTAAGTGACTCTCTGGCACTGAGCTCGGCGAACTCTGTAGAAACACAACAAGATCCGTAGTAAGAGCAGGTGAGTAGATCATGGCAGGCTTTTCTCCACTAATGTGCAGATGATGCGATCCCATTGGATATCAACAGTTACTCAGAAACAATAGTTCTTGGTTAAGCAGAAGTGATACATCAAAAAGGTAAGACATAAGGTAAGGTAAAAGGTGTTACTTCGATCACAGCCAACGTGGAACTGGTGAACTGGGCTTAAATATGCTGTTCTGATTGTGACTGTGAGCGTGTGTATGCGACTGCACAGGGATCTAATGCGTCGCTGGCGGCCAGGTCTACCTCTACCTCACAATCTGGGTTATCAAGATGGAATTCCAGTAGCAAGCCGTGGTCTAAAACGTCATCCCGGTCCACCCAGCACCTCTCCTCGGGTCCGTATCCCTCCCAGTCAATCATGTATTAAATTCTGCCTCCGTCTGGAGTCTAAGATCTTGTTGATTTGGTATATCGTCTCATCTGGGTTGATATCAGGGGGTGGATCCTGTTTCACATCTTCTGGTTGAGGGAGAGCTGGTTCAACATAAGGTATTAATAGAGAAACATGAAATGTGGGATGGATACGATAATCAGGTGGGAGATTGAGTTCGTAAGCTACTTCATTGATTTGTTGTGTAATGAATCAAGGGCTCAATTTTTTGTATGGGAGGTGTAAGTTTATGTTCCTGGTGGACAGCCAAACCTTGTCACCTGGTTGGTATTGTGGTGTTTCAGCTCGTCTGGCGTCTGTTCCTGTTTTGTGCCGATGGATGGCACATTGCAGATGGACGTGGGCAGAGTCCCACACCTGCTCACCGGTACGAAACCAGTGGTCGACGGCAGGTAGCCTGACGATAGACTAATGGAAACGGCGAGGAGTTCCCGCCATAAATTGAGGTCCCCTGTCGGAAACAATGGTAAGCCAAAGTGACGAAAAACGTGATGAAATAGTGCTTGTGCCGTTTCAAATGCAGAAGGGATGCCCACGAGAGGTATGAGCTTACAGCCTTTGGAGAAGCGATCCACCACCACAAGTATCATTGTGAATCCTTCAGAGGCTGGTAAGTCCATTGCGAAGTCGATGGGAGAGGTGTGAGTGGTATCAATCAACTGCAACTGGAGAGTGTGGGGTACATAAGTCCTTTGGTCAGGACATTCTGGCCGTGGTGGTTCTTGAATGGTGGTTTGTCGGATTTGATCCTCGACGTCCCATGTTATTGGAGCCACAGTGAGTCATGACGGTAAGATGGACTCAGGTTTTTCAGTTGTGGGTTCAGAATGATATAATCTTGCTACCTCGATCACAGCCAACGTGGAACTGGTGAACTGGGCTTAAATACGCTGTTCTGATTGTGAACAGCTTATAAAGCATTAATTATTAATAAAAAAACACCCACACACACAAACACACTGTTCCTAAAGCCATGATAAGCGGTATGTGTTGAAAATGACCAAACACAAAAGCGATCTGACATTTGATCCCCACATCCAAAGTCTCAAAAGTGTACTTGTCGAGCCAGCAGGGGTTGAGCAGCTGAGAGAGCAGAAGATCGCGCGAGCCCTGCTTAGCGCCTTTCTCGCGAGAGTGCATTTATGCATATGCATAGTGTTGTGTGCTCTCGCAAGCATTTCTGCACAGCAATAACACACAACACTATGTGTGTACAAAAATGGTTTTCAGCGAGTGCATACGAGCACGTCTTGTTTTTATGTGTGCTAGATTTGAAACTAGGCTATTTAAATGCCATAGTCACAGGTAGGCTATGATAGATAATAGAAAACCGCTTAGGGGTGCATATGATTTTTTCCCCCCAATTAGTGCTTGTGCTTAGGGTTAGGGTTAGGGTTACCTTACCCCCCCCCCCAAAAAAAAACGCCACCCTGGGCGACTGCCCCGTTCGCCCATGCCTAAAACCGCCACTGATTGTGGTGACTATTTGAGACAGAATAAGTACTGATGTGGAGTTTTGCTCAGAGAGCTGCTCTTCCCAGCTTTCATATGTTCAGAGAACAAGCAGAGTGACGACTGTAAAGCTGTCATCCATCTCCAAAAACCATGTTTTTTAGTCTAAGTGGCAGATTATTTCAATATGCCTTAAACAATGGAATAATTCTCTGCTCCAGTGAAGGAAAACGATACTTATTCTCTTTCCCCAAATGCCTCAAGGGTTTACAGTAGTTGTGACCCATAACCATATGTTCAACTCACCCTTTACATGAGAATTTGGATGTTTAAGTTTTCACTGCGCTTTCATAGAATAGGTGATTTGAGGAAAATTAACCAAAAACTACACTCAATTCACATTTACAAATGCAAAATAACATCAAAATGGGCTTGTTTATAGATACTTGGCTGTAAAAGAAAATACTCGTTTTGGTAAACTGTCCTTGGACAGGGGAAAAACTGGAAAAACAACTTCCCCTAACATTTTCCCTCATCATAGTGGTTTAACTCGCAAATGATGAGCATTCAGCTGGACCACATATAAATATTTCCCTTTTAAAAAAACACAGATGCAGTTGTGTATATGTAGGGGGAAGCATATATTCTGCAAACTCTGGAAAAAATTGTCAGAAAAATCCTTGGTAAAATCTTTTAATGAACTCCTTGAAAACAATCTCACACCAGACCCATTTGCTTGTGGACATTGCAAAAGCAGAGCTTAAGATTCTAAGAGGAAGTGGAGAATATGTCTCTGTGGTTAGCTGTAGTAATATCGATTTGGTATCATTATAATGCATGTTACAAAGTGGTGAACAGAAGCATCTGTTTGTCATTACGCAGGCTGGATAATGAACTCCATGACAGAACCCGTACTCATGCAAGGTCCAAACATGCAAACATGTGGGCTGTCCAACTCGCTCGGTTTGCACAACATGCAGTGTTGTAACACTTCATGCCAGCGTGAATCTAAATTTACTTGTCTGTGAAAATGGAACTTATGAGTTAAACACGCAAGAAGGATTGGAAATTAGGTTTGGGTTTGATTGCAATGAAGCCGTGATGTCACACGAGGGTTATTGTTTTGGAGAAGATATGACTTGTTTTTAGTCTTTCGGTCAGGCGACACCGCAAGACGCAATATTTCATTCATTTCGGATGAGGGTCATCCTGATAGCTAATCGGTTTCCCCTCACTGAGACATGTTTTGTCTTCATTTTGCTAGTCTGACGTATTAATATTGGTGTTGACTTGAAAATCTAATGGAGAAAAAATCCCATGTGTCTAGTAGCTCTAAATCAAATTTAGCATGGTGCTTTGAGAAGATCATAGTGTACAGTCAGTCAACCGGTCATTACTGAATAAAAAACCCAGACAGGGTGATCAGGAGTTCTTGAATCAAGGCTACTTGCAAAACAAACACACATGAATTATTATAATTTTTATTTAATTTTTTTTGTTTGAGAATAAAGAGAATACAGAGTATGAGACACATGAAACTAGTAGGAAATCGATCCCCTTGTAATTGCTCAATTTTACAGTTTAGTGGTAATTATATATAAACATTTGACCACAAAATGTTTTGCCTGGCCAATCAGAAACCAATTCCCGAGAGTCTTGTGAATGTTTTGATATTCTACATAGGCTTATTATGTGCTCAGCAGGCTTGCCAGGGCATGATAATGAAATTTTATACCAGTTTAACAGTTCCTACATTAATAAAACAGCCTTAAATAATGTATAGTAATGTATTTAATGATATCGGGTAACTCCCATTTCTGCATATGTCTATTGAAATGAATGTGTTTTGCCTGTCACAGAGAAAGGTGACCCCACCTTCATGCCGCCTTTAGCTATATTAGGATTTCAGCCCTAATGTTTCCCTTGTCAGTAATCAATAGAAGTCTCTAAAAAAACCCTGAAATCATACATAAATATGATTGACTGCTATGAGAAGTGTGTTCAAGACGGAGTTCTGTGGTCAAATTTCGGCAATATTTTACAGGAAGAAAGTACATTGTCAGTGGCTTAGGAAAACCTGAACATCTCAGATGTGTTCTGTTCTGTTGCTGTTGAAATTTGCCTGGGAGCATCTTTTTTCAATCACGTGAATTTGTTTTAAAATGATTGGATTTAATCAGTGAAAATTTGCCGAACAACAGTAATTTCATGCAATGAGCCTATAACTGAAGAATAAATTGGGGAAATTCAGAAACAGCATTTTTTTTGTATGAAATTGCAGTAAAAAAAATCCTTATTGAGCCACCTAAAACAAGTTAAACCGCAGAATATCATACCAGTGTGGAAAATATACTTGCTGCATCAAATCAAACCCAGCAGGCGCACAATGTCCTAAGACGTTGATATTTGGTTAAATTTTGGTTGCGACGTCAGGTGACCAAAATTCAACATCTATTGACAATGTTAAATTGACGTCTAATACCGACGTCACCTGAGGTTGATATTTAGTTGTTTTTAGGTTGTGTAACCAAAATCCAACAACAATCCAAGTCAACATCAAATACTGACGTCAACCCGATTTACATTTTCAAACAAAATGCAATGTTTGTGAGATGTCTTGGATAAAAAAATATAATTGTCTTATTTTTGTGTAGGATTGGGTGATTTTAATTGTTAATTTATTAATGCACGTTTTGCCAGTAAAGCAGGTTCTTTGATTGGCGGTATATGTCCATCAGTTGTTTTTAAAATAAGCGGCGGTTGATACACAGAGCTGTAGGTCACTGGTGAGCCCTATTTTTGTGATATATGGCGAACCAAAAATAATTGCAAAAATATGTATCATGTATTTTTTCAAACACCCCTTTTTAAAAAAGAAAAACTATTACTTATAGGGACGTGCTTTTTAAGTGTGGTGAAAGGAAGTTGTTAAAACCTATTCAGTAAACCACATGAAACATGTTTGTGTGGATCTGTAGGTATTGAAAATGCAACTTTATAAACAGCTAATTAGAATCTTTGAGCTTGACATAAAATAAAGTAAGTTTAGTCAAAACACTTAAAAGCCTGCCAAGTTTCCTCAGGGATTTTACACACGCAGACCACATCCCTTGAAATCCTAGAGCAAACGCTACAGGATGCTCAGAACGGTAAGGTCATGGGAATGTTCTTAATTCCACCTATCAAACCTCCACCCACATACCCTGCACACACACACTCACGCTTGAACACGGCTGTGCTGAAGGAGGTATTCATTTAGCAATGTGTCTTTCAGCCCAGCAGTCATTTTTTCCATTGTGGGAGTGATTGGCTCTCTTAACTCTCAGGTTAACTGGATGCTCTTCTGCCTATAATTCAAAATGAGTGATAGACAGCTGTAATTCAGATGTTATGGAACTGTTTACAGACATGTTACACTGTCATTAAGCAGACGTCTAAATACCAGACAGCACTTCATCACGGCAGATGAATAATGTGAATGAATAATGAATGTTTTATGAATTAAAGTAAAACATCTGTGCATGTTATGAATGTCCTTCTCCTCCCAGCAGCTTGTTTATTATGGAACTTCAGGGCAGGAATTAGTCTTTTTGACCACTGACTGTGGACATAATTATATAATTTCCCATGGAAATGACTTATTAGGATTTCCATCACCTAATAAACATTGTTCAAAACATTGATTACACATATTGTTTCTTTATTGATAAACAACATTTACGATTCAAATATTCAGGCTTTCATGGTAATTGGTCAACATGTTTACAGCACTAGTTTTTGTCTGGTTCAGTGAAAAAACATTGAAAATGACAATTGTTACAGGTAGCTGCTGTACAAAACACAAGTGCACAAAGATGAAGGTAGAAGGTAAATTTAAATGCAAAGATCAATAATCCACAAAGTGAAACAACAACTTATCCACACAATCACGTCACAATCAGTCTCCAATGTGTTTAAAATTAAACTGGAAATTAGGTGCTGGCCGTCTGGCCAGAGGAGAACTGGACCCAACTAAGCCTGGTTCTCCCGAGGTTTTTTTCCCCATTCTCTCATGGATGGGGTTTTGGTTCCTTGCCGTTGTTGCCTCTGGCTTGCTTAGTTGGGGACACCTGATTTCCAGTGATTATCGTCATCTTGACTACAGAGACCGTCTTTGCATTTGATAAATAAAGTTTAATTCTCATCATTATACTTTACTATCACTCTGTTCTTCTATTTGATTCATGTTCAGTGCTTTGCTACAATCTGTATTGTTAAAAGCGCTATATAAATAAAAGTGACTTGACTTGACTTGACAATCAACACAGACTCAAGACCGGACAGTGAGGAACAGAAGGAGAGCAACTTAATTACACAGACCAAACTAGACACACCTGAAATGAATGATAAATCCAAATAACATGACTGAAAATGGTCCGAAAACAAGGTCCAAATGAACAGAACTTTGACAGATTGCTCCCCTCCTGGAAGGCATGACTTTGTGCCTCAGAGGGGAATGGCTGGCACAGACAGTAGGTTTGGAGGTGGCTAGATGACTGGGAGAAGGATGAACAAAGTTCAGGGGGAACACACAGAGGCAGGAGCTGGGAGCAGGAGGACATGGGAGATGATCCAGAGCCGAGACAGGGAGACAGTCCATGGTGGAGATGATAGAAGCAGCATAGTGGAGGTAGGGCTTATGAATCCAGAGGCTGTGCATGTGGGAGAGGAGACCAAGAGCCTCAGAACCAGGGTGATGCAGAGGATCCGGAGGACCAAGAAGGAGCAGATGGTGGGAATCTGGAAGACTGTAGAGCAGGAGTGGTGGAGAAGCCCAAATGAGCCAGAGGTATGGGCTAAATCCGGAAGATTGACAGAGGCATAGGGACGAGCTGATGAATCAACGGGCCGAGGTGGAGTCTGCATCTTGAGTTTGGAGGCGAAGACTGGGAATCCTCTGACCGCGGTGGAGCTGGAGTCTGACAGACACGAAGATAATCTGTTCCACAGATTTAAAACTGAGGCTTAGCTGAGGGACTGGCAAGATGCAGCAGCAACAAGGCTGATGATGGTTGACTGGTGGGCAAAGGGAGTCTGGGTGTGAGCTTATTGCAGTCTGGGATTTCAGGGTTGGGGTATGCTGTCCACACAGGGGCATTAAACAGGGGAACGACCTCTGTGATCATGAAAGAAGTAACAGATGGTTCAGGGCAGATCTTCATGTTTGTGACGGGACAGACAGCTAAGCCAAGACTGGCTGATAGTTCAGAACAGCAGATCGTAAACTATGTTTTATCAATTTAGCCTTCTCAAATCATCACGATTTGTAAAAAAAATTTTTTATAGATATACTAAAAAAGTTAAGCACATAACAATGTTTAATGTTAAATGTGTTATAATAAGCAATGTCCGATGGTATATCCAAGTTTGTGCAGAGAGTGAAAGCTAAAGCACGCTCTGCTGGACATGGATGCACCACAGCAGTAGAAACAAAATTGTCTCTGTCATTTTTTTTCTAATAAAGGTAATCCCTGAAAATGACTTTTCTCTAAAGGCGCGTCTAATGAGGAAATGGCGAGTCAGCAACGTCACCCTTACGACACAGACTGAGAAAACACTAGTATCTCCTAACTATTTGCTCCCAACACATTTATAGTAATTACTTCTGCTTGGCAGTGTGACAAGCTGTATTCTTACTGAAACTTTCACACTGCTCCACCACGTTTCTCAGATGATGTTGTCTGGCTTTTTTTTTTTTTTATGTTTTTTGGGTAAAGTCTAATCTGGCCTTGTTAGCACCTTGTGGTGAACCCCGCCCCGTGTGTTTTCTCTGGTGAAGTCTTCTCTTGATTGTAGACTTTGACAGTGACACGTCTACCTCCTGGAGAGTGTTCATCTCTTGGCTGGATATTGTAAAAGGTTTTATCTTCACTATGAAGAGGACCACCACTGTTGTCCTTCACAGATGTCTAGGCTTTTTTTGTTGTTGCTGAGCTCACCAGTTTGTTCTTTTTTTCTCAGAAGGTACCAAAATGTTGAATTATCTACTCCTAATGTTCCTGCTATTCCTTTGTTAAATTTGTTTTGATTTTGAAGACTATCAATTACCTGTTTCAATTGTATAGAGATATCCTTTGGCCACATGATGTGGTTCACAGCAGCAGTTTCCAAATGCAAATGACACTTAGAATCAACTGCTGAACTTTTGACCTGATGACTATTAAAATAATAGTCCACGCCTGTCCATGAAACAGCTTTTAAATCAGTTGTCCGATAACTTATGGTCCCTTGAAAAGGGGGTAGGTACATATTAAAAAAGCTGTAATTATTTTACAATTTCCTCAAGATTTGACATGAATACCCTTAAATTAAAGCTCAGAGTCTGCACTTTAAGCCACTATTCATTATATAACTGTAACTTGTTTTGTAATGTTTTGGTCAACAACTACTGGAGATGGTAGTACTTTAGATAGAGGGGACACTACGTGACATTTGTATTGAAATTACATGACCTAAAGCTGATAAATGTAATCTAAAAGCAATAAAGGCTTTAATTTTGACATCTACCTTTATTACATACATATATGAGAGCAGCTTTTCATGTTTTCCCAAAGAAAAAAGATAATACAGGGTCAGAACGAGATGAGGTTGAGTTTGATGACAAAATGTGCTCGAGAGAACCTATTGCAGATGCCTTCAGAGAGGTAACCACAGAAGCTATCACACTGGAATCAACATCACTTGAGCTTGGTTTGTTATGTCCTGGTTTGGTTTGCTTTGTCCTCATATCACATTAAAAACGTCTCAAAGGAGCCACTCAGAGACCCCAGGGCCATGATGAAACTGTATTCTTAAACAATTTTCCAGCGGGCACACTAGAAACAAGGCATTGAAGTTTCGAAAAGTCTTCTAACTATGCAAGAGTAAACAGGAGTATATGCAACAGGAGTTGGATTATATCACACCGGTGGTCCTGTCTCCCAGTCCTTTATGATTCAGCAAATCACAGTGTGGAGGGCACAAGGCTAAACACTGGTCAGGTTTTGGTGCCTGCTGTAGAGTCCATGAGAGTCTCTCATATTAGTTCAGTTGGCGGCTTCTGTGATGGTTTGGGTATGGTTAAAGAAACTCTCTAATTGTTTTCACCAATGTCTTCTTGTCCAGACATCACTAATTTCATATGGCACCATGCATCAGACAGTATGGAGGCGGTTCGATTTATTTGAAAAGATGTAAACCTCCCGGCTAGAAAGACCATCATAGATGACGTGAACTATCAAGTGGATCCAGGCTGGTTTGATGGTACTGATCTATGGATGGACCAGCATGATCTTTTTGGTAAACTGATTTTCCAATTGGTCTGGCATTGATTGGGCAAACAGATTGTCCCAAATTCATCATTGGTTTACTTGTTGATCATTCAAATGTTTTCATAGTCCAGCATCATCACCCTGCCTATAATTTGTTGTGCATATAAATGTATCAATTGCTTCTATATAGTTATTCATCTACAATATACTAATCTGGGATATTATAAACATTTTCTCGAATGCTGTAAAGCTGAATGATGTGTCATTATTTCAGTTGTACTGTAGTTAATCATGTGACTGCTAAGCAGAAGCTGTAGATGCTAGAAGATCATTATGTATTAATATCAAAAGTCAAATAATTATAATAGAAATCAGCAGACAGAGGGTAAATGAAGAAAAGATGATGTTTCCCTCCATCAGTCCAAAGCATGAGGGTGTAGCAAGTATTCTGTGGATTAAATGACACGTATTATGAAATGACTGAGCTGTTATGAGGCTGTTGTGTGATCTTTGCCTCGCAAGTCAGGTGAAAAAGAGATGTCTGTCAAAAAAATCAGCTTGTGCAAAGTTGCTATAAACACATTCTTTGCTAGTATGTTGTTTTCAAGCGAAACCTTAATGAATCCCAAATGTATTAATTCTACATTATCATATAGTTATTCCGTTTGGTAAATCTGAACTAACCTTATTGAGCTTGATGAATAATTATGATGGTCATACTGTGATATAATAAATTGTTCTATGGCTTTCTTGTGGCTTACATTATATGACATGTTAGTTATTATCACACTACACAAATTTGAATAAACAATAGTAGACAAATATAAATGATACAGTACTTAAAAACTGTCCCTGACAGCAACATAGTCTTGGCCCAGATCCAGCCCATATCTGGCCTGTGTGAAACCCATGCCGGCCAGATGTGGGCCAAAACTGCTTACTGTCTGCACTTCTATAAATAAAACACATAAGTTGTATACATATAAATATATTTCAGTCTTTAATGAGCCTTTATTATCTATATACACAATGTAGACATTTTTAACTCCCACAAAAATATTTCAATTGTTCTTTTAAGAACAGAAAATGTTGTCAAAGTTGCATTTAATTGTTTTTTTTTTTTTTTTTTTATAGATTGGTCTAAAAAAAAGAAAAAAATTGCGTCAGTCATTAAACCATATACAGAAACCGCTGGCATGCTCTAAAGGTAACCTGATACATGTAATCAGGTCTTGCTTGGTACTGCCTAAAAACTGTTTATTTTAATGCTGTTTCCACATTTAAATACACAAAAGTTCACCCTGACAACAGCTGATAGTTGATTTTCATTTTCGACCAACCTAACAAACAAAACCATGATTAATATCTAAACATCAGAATATGCTGCATTGGAAACTATATCTGTTTATATACCACCAAAGTCTCCACCCAATTAATGTCTTTCTTGCCGGTGTAGTGCACTTTTAAGCAGATCAGAGCTCTGCATGAAAATGAAACGTTTGACCCCTAGTGAGTGCTTGTGTGCCGAATGACACATAAAATAGTTCAATTTGTTTAGATTTGACTGATTTTGGGCACCCATCTCCCTGAAACTAGTTCAAATCCTTCTGGAAAAAAAGGGCCTTTTCATTTCACGTTTATTCAACCTTTTGTCTTTTAGTACTTTATGTACTTTAGGAAAAGGTTTGCAGACAGTATAGTGCATTTTTGCTGCACTGCTGAAAGACATATATGGCCATTATTGAGCTATACTTTAGGGTTGCATTAAATTAATGGTGGCTGTTCAGTGGAAAAATATTGTTTTCTTTGTACAGTAGAATTGGACCATTTTGGTCTTTAGAGACTTTCTATGGTAGAATACCACAATTGCTTGAAATTGGGTTTTACGCAATCACTAGCAACACTGGACTCGGTGTTGTGAAAGAGGCCTGACTGTCTGCTGGTCAAAGGCCTCCCCTTGGCTCCTGAACTGATTACACTATGAATAAACTGGGATACTGTTGGGATTTTAGATGCATCATTGAGGATTTTACTGAGACAGAAGACCACAGCATGGTCAGGACTTTGTCCTGTGTAACTTCTAAATTAAGTCACTGAGTTTATTTGGTGGAATGTTTTCGGAAAAACCGTAGAGACCTCTGTTTTTGGGTTCAAGCTAGTATGTGTATTATTTTCATCTCGGCTGCAACAGTCGTAGCAACCTACATGTTTTGGAACAGTATTTGTTTAAGATAATCTACATGACAATTCAACATGTCACAACAGAGAACAATATGTTAAAGGATGGACTACTTTGGGTTGGTAAGATATCTTGTTTTGAAAGAAATCAAAACTTTTAGAGTCAAAAGTCACAGTAAATGCATTTATAACTGAATTTTTCTATTGTAAATAAATGCTGCACTTTTCACCTTTATATTCATCAGAAGAATTAAAAAATCCTGAAAAAACATATGTCAGGATCTACAAAAATAAGCAGCAATAACTGTTTAACAAGAAATGTTTTTCGAGCATATGAGAATGAATTCTGAAGAGTCATGTGACACTGATGACTAATGATGCAGAAAATTCAGTTTTGCATTACGAGAATAAATTAGATAATAAAATATACTAAAATATAATGGTATTTTTGAGCAAATAAATGAATGGCATGTGCCTGTAGCACAAATGGTTCTGGAAACCCTTAGCAAACACATTTGATACATAAAAGAAGAAAATGGTCCAGGTGCAGAACTTTGACCAAATTGGTATAACAAGGTGTATTCACTAAGTGGTATGCATTTGTTAAAGCTGTATTGCTGAAATGAGTGGAGAAATGTCCAAATCAATAATCATGTCTCATTCCTTTTGAATGAATTTTCCCTGACGTTCTTCCATGACCTGGATGTTATTTTCCCAAACAAAAAAATTATCTCTGACACATCATCCACCAAAATCACAGGCGGCCACTGAAAGCACTACTCTTCTGTTGTTGCTTCATCTCCAGCTTTGTTGTGGCCTTTAATTAAGCGGCAAGCAGTTTGTTCTGCCCCCAACAGAGTAGCCGCAGAACAGCGTGTTGGTGGTTTTCAGCATGGGGTGCTTCTCCATGGGTGGGAGGAGTGAATGTCATCTCAAATCTACTGGCAGAGGGGGTCAGACAAGTTCGAGTGACATGCAGGCCTGGGGCAGAGGAAGTTCATCAGGGCATGGTGTAGCTCAGATCTTGTATTACCCGTGAGAAGCCAGAGAGAGAGTCAGAGGAGGATGTTTTTTTCCAGAGTGGGATGTCAAAACGCCAGTGTATGGGTATTAGCAGAGTTTGTAAGCAGGCAGAGCCATTGCTTTTGCTGTAGTCTTGGGTTTTGTGCCAATGCCAGACCAGAGAAAGCAAATATTTTGCTAGTCTTGCAGCTATGCAGGTTCCATGTAGAGTGACTTCAGGTTGGAAAAGGGCCAAGCCTCAGCAGGGAAACGGTCTAGATAAAAAACACACCAGCAAAACATAATATTGACCATAATTTGAGTGTTAAATCACATGGGCTGTGAGGACTTTGAGTGGCTTCAGCGCCCTGGTCTGTACCCCTCTCTTAAGGTCCTGTCAGGACAGAAGGACATCATCGTAGTGTAGTAAAGAGCACTCATCACTACTCTGTCCTCAAGCTGTTTCATGACAGTTAAGCCAACATGGTGATAGATTTCCAGCCAGTACATTGTATTTTGGCTTCGCACCCTCATGCCGACTTAAACATGTGGGTTATAATCTGTCATATCCTCACTGTTGATGCTGTTTCCCATACTTTTCATCATCAAATACTCTGGCCGTTTTATTGCTCAGAAGTTGCTCTTTCATAGCCCAGGAGACTTTGTGCATGTCTTATTTAAGGATGACATTGTGTCTCTTCTAAACTATCTTGACATGAGTAAAAATAAACAGCTGAAATAGCTGTTAAAAAAGGGCACTAAAAGAGCAGGAAGTTTGGTGTTATGGGAGGGTTGGGCACTTGTCAGGCTGGGAGACCAGTTACCCTACCAGTTAAACCAGAAAACAGTCATGGGCTGGTTATAAGTTTTCCAGCAGAAAGTATATTCAGATGTATTGCTTCTGATGAAAAAACCCAAAAACAATTTATGTGTGATTTTAACAAATATCTAGACACTTTTTTAAAAATATCCACCCTGTTACCGTGACTTAATGTTATAAACCACTGATATGGTTTGCTGATTTGCACTGTAAATAGGTTTTATGCAGCGGTTCTCAATCCTGGTCCTGTGAATGAATGTTCCTAAGTGAAGTAAACTTTAACGGACACTGTGTAGGGACGATGTCAGTTGGAACACAGCTCATGCACGGAGCTCTCTTCTAATGAGCTGATTAGCAGAATCAGGTGTGTTAACAAAGAGAGACATGCGAGGACCAGGATTGAGAAACAGCGTGTTAATCCATGAAGCTGTCAACCCCGCTAACTTTTACATTTGTGTCCCTTTATTATTTGCGATTCACATCAAATGAATGCCTTATGGGGAAATAAGATCTTAGCTGACATACATACATCTTTCTTGCATATTCACTAAAACAACCTTGGGGAAAAATGGGTCTAAACCAAAAACACATTACGGTACAGTATGTGTCCTTCTAACAAGTAAGCACACAAGCCATTCCCATAGGCAACAGCAAGTTGCAAATGGCAATTCTGTATCTATTATTGTATTAAGAATCACTTTTAAACACATAGTGGATATTTGTAGAAATATCAACATTAAATTAGATTTCTTTAAGATACTGTGATCTTGAGCAAAAAGCATATTATGTCATAAAACTCTCAGCAGTTTGTTTTTGGTTTTTATTTGCCACTTCAGATGAATGACTTGGGGAAATAAGGTTTTAGCTGACAAATGTACATCTTTCTTGATTTTTTACTAAAAGGACCTTAGGGTAAAAAAGCAGGTCTAAACCAAAAACACATTTACTGTATACAACTTCTAACAAAGTGGACATTTCCACCGGCATTTTAACAGAACAGCAGGTTACAAATGTCAATCAATTTATTTTGAATCACTTATATTCATAAAGTGGATATTTATAGTAATATCAGCATTATAAGAATTATTTCTCCTTTTAGTGTTATGACCCTGCAAACCATTAAACTGTCAACCCTGTTACCTTTAGGCCGTTTTAAGGAGTTTTGCTGCTTCAGATTGATGACTTTCGGGAGAATAAAGCTAAACCACGAACAGTTGCTTATACAATTTATGTCCTGTCAACAAGTAACTATAAGACTAGACAATCTTTCACACATTATTCAACTCAACAGCAAGCGGTCTGTAGAAAAATGTTAACCCTGTTACCATGATTTAATTTAGCAAACCGCTGATAACTGAAAATTAGATATTTGCAGAAATGTCAGCATTAAATGAACTCCCCATATAGTGTCATGACCTTGAGCACAATACATATTATATCAATTTAGACCATAAAACTGTCAGCCCTGTTACTGTGAGGCTGGTTTAAGCTGTTTGTTCAGGGAGTATTCCTGTTTCAGGCAAACTACTTTTTGGGGTAAAAGGAGCTAAACCACAAACAGTTCCATGTATATGATTTGTATCTCTGTAATAATTTCAGTGTAATAGCAGGCTGCCTTTTGGTTGTCAACTGCACAGTGCTTTGTATTACTTATCTTCCATCACTCGCATAAAATGAATCACTCTTTGGCTTGATTTCCCAATGCTTAATCACACCGTATATAACAGTTAAACCAAATATTTCAAAGGCACCCAATTCTCGGTGGAGCTGTAATGTACGTAAATATTGTTGTGCTGGAGCTAGTTTATTTATTTGTTTGTGTCTGCGCGTGTGAGAGTGAACAAGGATTGTTGGCGCTGTCAGCCAGCAGCCAAGGCGTGCCTCAATAGCCTGTCTCATGGAGCCCATTTTCCCCAGGAAGCTCTGTGACTCAGTTGTGGTTGACTGTGAAGATCTCTACATGTTACAGCCCTGCGAGTGGCATGTTTTCCTAGTTCACTTTGAGGTCTTCTTCTGTCCTGAGGTATCCTCCGTCCAACAGACAAGATTACTAATATTTCAGTTAGCAAACAAGCAAACGTGCAAAAGTAAAGTCTGGCTGGAAAACCAGTGTGGTCCCTAGCGATAAGTCTATCTTTCGCAGGCGCGAAAGCTTGTGCGATCTCGTCGTTTTTATTTTTCTATACAGCAGAGCTGCATTTCATGACTCATTCTCGCAGACGAGACCTTGTAATAATACGAGCGCGAAAGAGCAACTCACATGAGTCTTGAACTGAAACCTCACAATGCTTGGAAAATGGTCAAAGAGAAAAACAAAAGGGGTAATTTCATAGAGAATCAATATATTTGTCTTTTCGACACCAATGGATAATGGACCCCAGATCTGCTGGGTGTATGCTGTGGTTTATTGCTGTCTGTACATTTTATTATTTTCCCCCCACAATTCTTGGGTGATATGGGTAATGCTGTGACCTAATTCAGATGGGGAACCACCCACAGGAAATCCCCCTGAATGTTGCTGAGGTAATCAGGGTCTCGTAGACCTACCGACAGTTCTGATTTGTGGGCCATCAGAGCTGTGCGATATGACGTTGCAGCGTGATCCCTCTTAGTTTCAATGACCCAGAACAACACCTCTCGGAAATGTTTCATGGTATCGGGTGTCAGAAAAAACACAGTTTCCTTTAAAGTTTGGGTTACCTTGGGAACCGCTCTTTCCACAACTACCTCTCCACCCCGAACACAGGAAAACACACTCGCTCATCAAAAGACAGGGAAGTTGTCACAGGAAACAGCATGTTTAATGCAGCGAACACATTTACATGAGAAACTTTTCTTTTGCAGGAACACAACTGATCACGGTTCAACAAAAACACAAGGTAGCTATGTTATTGAGATTCACACAGAATCACACAGCATTATTTTGTTCACTGAGCAGGGTAAAAACCTTTGAAGAGCAAGAAAACTGCTGGTGTTTTGGCCAGATTTGAACCTGAACTCTTTGACTCCTCCAATCAAAAATCAAACACCAGCTCCATTCTCCATTATTGCAGAAATTGGTGCCATATGTGTCTCTCTTATACATATTTGATCAATGAAGATGCTGAATTTTACTTTGTGCTAGTTAAGGCAATTTTCTAAATGCACCAACACAAATCCAGGATTTTTCTTTCTTTTTCAAAATGTGGACACCTTAAAAAACGTAATTTTTCAGGACAATGCACCCATGAAATGTATCTACTGTACTATTGCTCCAGGATTACATCTGCTGAATAGAGTGCAACTGTGCCTGCCCACTTTTTCTGCCGCATTTGTTCCAGAAGTATTTTTCCCACTCATTTTCCCATGCGAACTGTAAAAAAATGTCTTTATTAAGAACATTTAATCCATGAACCAAACTATCCAGCTAAGAGGTGGATCAAAAAAAGGTAAGACTGTGTACTTAATGGCTTGAACGCGGAAAAGAGCTACATTTCTCTCTCTTTCCTATTAAGAACAATGAGAACAATTATTTAAAATATAAACGGAAAAAACAGATAGCAACAACCAAAGCAAATGCCATTGCCCTAATGGAGAAAAACAATTCCTCAGTGGAGAAAATGGATGGGTTTTTTTACATAAGGAACCCTTCTGTTGCACTCTATTTCACATACATACTGTAGAGGCAGCTTTTTTAAATTAATGAAGTTTTAGCAGAAACCTATACAGCATTCAGGATGCTAATGATCTGTAAGATGGTTTGGTTTTTCACTGTCCTATGGTGGACAGTTCAGTTCTTTACCTCATTATAAATTAGCCTTTGAATTTAGTGAACGCACATCATTTAGCCTGTGAATTGTACTCATGGGATCCATAACTGTTCCTGCAGCAGACTCAAAACTTGATTTATTGTTATGATTTCTTTTCTCTATGACTAAGTGTCAATCCAGTTAGTGTTAGGGCAAAAATAACTGCACAAACAAAAAAATAAGTTTCCGTTTCAGTTCAAAGGACACTAGATCGTTTGGTTTAAGCTTGTCACCTTAATAAGAGGCAGTTCACCCAAAAAATATAATTTACTCACAAAACAACATTAGCATCACCGAGGATCAAAACAAGAACGTATTCACACATTAAGCAGCTCATATGCTTGCTGGTAATTGCCATTGCACTGTTTGACGATCTCCTCCAGCATATCACGCTCATAGTATGGAAACCTATTCTGGAGTTTCATCAGGGTCCACATATGGTCACAATCTAGAAGGAAAAAACAAACAAACAAATTGTTAATGTACAGTAGTGTAACTAATATCTCTATAGTTGAATTACTCTACGTTAGGGTTTCCATGCACAAGATGCCAGTGCAAGGCTGCCAAAAAATAATGAGCAACCATGGTCACTTGTTCCTAGACTTCAGATCCTGAAGCTCTCACACACATCCTTCTAATAATGTGCAACTACGCAGCGCTGCAACGCAAGATTGACCTCCCTGCTGGTTCATCTGGTTCATGGAGCAGGACAGACAGGGTGGGAGAACTCGTCTCCACCGCAGTGCTTCTGCCAGCCTGTTCCGCAAACAACGGCATCTTGATCCCACACTAAACCACACACTAATGGACCAAACTAGCACTATAGCAGACAGATGTCCCATACACACAGATCCCAGGAATGCAGGATAGATGGGAAGGCCATCATTGGACATAAAAGCCAACAGTTGTGAAAGGATAGCAGAATACTCATGGCAATAATTCAAAGTGACAGAATAAGTGTTCAATCAAGGTATACATTTTATTTGTAAACTATATGTATTTCTGGAGACTGGAACCAACACTGTTGCAGGCGCTATGCTTCCGAAGGAACATAATTGAAGGTGAAGTGGGTATTTTTTATCATAGTTTTATGTTCAGCGCCAACTGCAAGTAATCCATTCGTTGGTTGATTTATGGGTGGAGTTATTTGGAAAATGGAAGTCATTATATTTGTGGTTACATTCAGTGATGTTAGTTGAGTAGAAATTACTTCACCTTTAAGGATATACAGCTTGAATTTGGTATAGAAAGACATTGGACACTACAGGCAGTGGTCAGTTTTATGATTTTGGGCTATTACGCTTTCATGACTTGACTTCCATCTAACTAATGGAAAGAAAACATACAAAATACACATTTGATTATTTATTATTAGACATGAATTATTATTATTATTATTAGATCTATTTGCATTAATTTAATTTACAAAGTATATCTTTAAAGACCATTTCCTCAAAATATTCCACTTAAGCAGCAGTTACATGGCTTTTTCAGTTTTATTCCCATCTGTTCTAAAGATTTTTGTAAGGGTGGTTGTTCAGATTTCATTTGCATGATATGTATTTGACATTTTAAGAGAGAGTTCACCCAAAAATACAGATTGGCCCATGATTTGCTCTCCCTCAAGCCGTCCCAAGTGTATACGACAGATACTTTTTATACACAGATACTCAGCTCTATAACGGAATGCATAGCTGATATAACAAATTGGTTGTCAAGTAATTTCTTACTGTTAAATTCTGACAAAACAGAGGTATTAATTATCGGACCAAAAAAACCCATACGTAATAATCTAGAAAACTTGATGTCTCTTCTTCATCAGTTAGGAACCTAGGTGTGCTGTTTGATTGCAATCTTTCATTTGAAAGCCATGTGTCTAGTTTCTGTAAAAGTGCATTTTTCCATCTCAAGAACATATCTTAATTGTGTCCAATGCTTTCAACCTCAAATGCAGAAATGTTAATTCATACGCATGTTAGCATATTAGCCCGGTTCTGTCAAAACTGCACTGGCTCCCTATCAAACATTGTATAGATTTTAAAATCTTGCCAATTACTTATAAAGCCCTAAATGGCTTAGCTCCTCAGAACTTGAACGAGCTCTTATCACATTATAGTCCTCCACGTCTGCTGCATTCTCAAAACTCTGGCCATTTGATAATACCT
>JAUYWG010000042.1:3774452-3785821 GCA_034779775.1 Enteromius afrohamiltoni
GCATTAATTAGATCAGCCGGAACCAGGAACACTCCCCTTAACACACGTTGTACTCGTTACATCGTAAAAAGAATGGCTTCTACACTAATATTAGTCTGTCTCTCTCCTATTCTGTTCCTCAGTCCGTATCCAGATGGTGTTGGTCAGATGGTGTACCAACACAAAGAGATGATATTCATCAGAACACCTAGATGAGCTTCGTGGACAGATCGCCGGATCCAGATGCACACACACACAAAGTCCTTTACACAATCTAATATGTGTTTAAAACTGAACTGGAAATTAGGTGCTGGGCGTCCGGCCAGAGAACTGGAACCAACCAAGCCTGGGTTTTTTTTTCCCCCATTCTCTCATGGATGGGGGTTTGGTTTCTTGCAACTGTCGCCTCTGGCTTGCTTAGTTGGAGACACCTGATTTCCTGTGATTATCGTCGTCTTGACTACAGAGACCATCTCTGCATTTGAAAAATAAAATTAATAATTACTTTCACTCTGTTCTACTATTTGATAATTTTCAGTGTTCAGTTCTCAGATTTCATCAAAAATATCTTCATTTATGTTTCAAGTCTCACAGGTTTGGAATAACATATGGGTGATCAATTAACTTTCCCTTTAATACATGAACAAAATGAAACAATGATTTTGAGCCTGTTTGATCGAAATATTCAGATTTCTGTTATGAAGTCTGTCATTGCATATGAAAAAAAAAAAGAAAACTTTTCATAGAAAATAATTGCTTTAATGTACTGTGACTGATCAAATGAAAAAACTATGGTGAAATCTTTTAATGTTTCGCTTTCATGAATTACTTTCCATCAAACTAACGGAAACAAAACATCCAAAATACACATTTGAATATTTATTATTAGACATGATCTATTTGCATTAATAGATTATAATTACAAAGCACATCTTTAAAGACCATTTTCTCAAAATATTCCACTTTATTAACACTTACATCACTCTTTCCAGTTTAATTCCCATCAATGTTCTAAAGGTTTTTGTAAAGGTGGTTGGTCAGATTTCCTTTGAATGATATACGTTTGACATTTTAAGGGGGATAGTTCCTAGGTGTATATGCTTACTGTATTCCCCTGTAACATCTTGCTTTAAACATAGAAATCTTCTAATATCTCTTCCTTCAGCCCATTAATCATGGTTTTCACGTACTAAAGCATCATAAGCCAGGGCAGGTCCTGTATCTACTGTGAGTAAGCCGAACCGCAGCCAGACGAGAGGTCATTCTGAGACTCTCTTGGTACTGAGACAAATACATCTAATGTTTCTGGTAATCAGAGACAGAGGTGTGAGTTTGAGAATCGGAGGACCTGGCTGACCCCAAACCTCGGAGGATACAACCTTTGGTCCTTGCAGTGATTCAGATGTAAGTGATGCTGAACACACAAACATAATGTGTCATTAGGCATCTGAGAAGATATATTTCGATGTGAATGGCACATTAGTCCCACACCATCACACAGCAGCCCCACACACAAACAGATGGAAAAGCTGGCCGTAACAGCCACACCTCTTGGCATTAAAAAAGGTGAAGATCTCCACATATGGAGCTGGATTCAAGCTGAATCGGACCATAAGTCATTTGCAAATCCCACTAAGGAGGCTAAAGCAATAACTGTGAATCATACAATTCCATGCCTTTTGGTCAGAACAGAATAAGCAATAGTTCTCCATTCCTGGATTGGAAGTAAAATTAGTGGATGATTTTCAATTTTTTTTTTTTTTTTCAATGACCAATCCATCACATCAAGTGAGAAATGTAAACTCTCCCATTATTTACTCACTGTCGTGTTGTTCCAAACTTTTTTCAGTGGCACACATAAAGACATTTAAAATCTTGTCATATGAGAACCAATGACATCTTTATGATGGTATTCCAAAATCTGCCACTGTTAGGAAAAAATGTGCAAAAAGGGGATACAACAGCTCGTCACTGAGGCAGTAAAACTGAAGGGGTAACTTTGGACATTATATACCTCTAAAATGATCAGGTATATAACAGACAGAGGCGGGCTGAATGAAAATTCAGATTTGTTTTCAGTAGCCTAATAGTTGACAAGTTGTGTTTATTGCACACAATATTTTTTGACACTTATATTAACACAGAATATTAATGGAATCACATTGTACTAAAGAAGGTTAAATTTACTAAAACAACTAATTTCCAATTTCACAATTTCCAAAACTTTAAATGAAAATAAAAAAATGTCAAAAAAACACAACCTCTAAAGGTATTGAGAATGAAATGTTTTGAGAATAAAAAAATGACTTGTGTCTGTTCCTCACATAAAGATTTTATTATAGAAGCCTTAAAACGTAGTACACACATCATATGGTTTTATGCTTTTATGGTGATTTTTGCACTGACATACAGACATGGACTGTCTTTTTATGGAAAAGTGCTGCATGAAGATTCTCCCTGTGTGTTCTGCAGAAACAATAACAGCATACGGGTTTACAGCAATATGAGGGTAAGTAAATACTGACCGATTTTCATTTTCGGATGAACTATTTCTTTAACCCACACTACAGCAGGACAAGTCTAAAGACAGAATGGCATATTTTCAAGTAATGACAATGCAGCCAGACTGGATCTGGAACAGCTAACCGATGTTTTTGTTTCAGCAGTCGCTTCAGACATACAGTTAATGAATCTGTTGTCAGACAGGCATGCCAATAATTCAAGCTTCCCCCAAGCCAAATGAGTTTACTTTACAGCAGGCAATTCGGACCTCAAAACAATCTAAAGTAAAAACACATCAACCACGCAGCTCGCTGCTAATGAGTTTGTCTCTTATTGACTCACTGACATTAACCTCTTATAACAATGACAGTTTGAATATATAGGGGCATCTAAAAGCATCACATTTCTGGCGTGCCGGGACATTTTTATTTATACAATGTGTTATGCTGTCCGGCACCGGGGGTGTGAGATCTGTTTAATATCGCACACAAGTGGAGGCTTTGAGCTTCAAGAAGCCAAAGCAAAGGAGATGTTTCCAGGGGTGCTGTGAAACGAAACAGACCTAAACACACACAGTGCCATGGCAGATGCATATAAATCTTGTTTAAGACTTACCGTCCTCTTCTTCACAGTCTGTATTGAGCTGGGATGGGTTGGGTACTCTGGATATGGCTGTATCCTGTGGTTCATCATCGTCATCATCATCATTGTCTAGCCAGACATTAGTGCTTTCAGGGGTTTGGGTCATGGGTTCAGGCATGTTAGCTGAACTATTTGCCTCCAGACGTTCTAGGAAGGCCATGTTCACCCTAAAAAGAGCAATATGTCATTAGAACATTTTGCAACTTCTTCCGAGAAATGAAATACTCTACTTGAGTAGTACAGTGGAATTCAGATGCCTGAGAACATGTTGAACTTCAGAATCTCTTTAATTAAAACTGTATGTCGCATTTTAGGATTTCGATACATTTAAAATAAAGAACTGTTTTGCACTGTTTCTAGGGTTCTAGCTTTGGGAAAATGAAATATCCTTAAATAAGTGTGCTTAAAATCTTAAAGTATATTTTAAAAGTACTAGCATTATAACATTCATGTAATAAAAGCTCACTTAAGTGCGCTAAAAGAAAGTGCACTTTCATGTTTCCTAACACCATTTGTAATATTTCAGATCCAACATGTTACTTTAAAGTCAATTTTACAAACTTCATGTTTTAATTCATGTTTAAAGAAGTACACACATTTTGATGTGTTGACTAACATACTAAACAGGGCTGCTTTCCCAAAAGCAAGTTGATCGTACTGTAGCTCCATTGGTTTTAATGGGTGAAATGGTTTCAACACAATGCTTTTGGGAAACAGGTTTTGAGGTGGGATACAGGTAAAGGTAGGGATAGGAAGGTTTAAGAGTGTTAAAGTGATTGAGAGTGTAATTATAAATTTAATTACAGAAAATAATTACAGGTGTAATTACATCTGTATTTAAAAAAAATATTGGTACACTGTTATTATAAATACTTTAATGTACACAATAAGTGCATTGTACCAAATTATTAATTTCAATGTAAGGATATAGTATTAGGGCCACCTAATATAAAGTGAGACCAAAGTTTGTAACCAGGCTTTTTTGGATCACCATTGACTTCTTTAAAGTAGAAATAAAATACTATGGTGACTCAAAACAGCCTGGTTACAAACTTTTTTCAAAATATCTTTCTTTGTGTTCCGCAGCGCAAAGAAAATCATACAGATTTGGAACTACACAAGGCATGTTTTAAGTCAAAAGAAAAAAAAGAACAGTTCAAACTTACATTTTAGTCTTAAAGGGATAGTTCACCCAAAAATGAAAATGTGATGTTTATTTGCTTACCCCCAGGGCATCCAAGATGTGACTTTGTTTTTTCAGTAGAACACAAACAAACGATCTATATACGTAGATTATCTCGAATGATGTTATGAATGAGCTCAGGACAGGTGGCGTCGTTTCAGGTTTTAATGTATCTCCACGAGCCGTAGGGTTTAATTTAGTTTTGTGTATGTTATTTTTGACTCTGTGAGCTTTGGAATGTTTTGTTGCCATTGACTTCCATTATATGACTGACAGACTGCAACGGTTTGAGTTAAAAATCTTGTGTTCTACTGAAGAAACAAAGTCACCTACATCCTGGATGCCCTGGGGGTAAGCAGATAAACATCACATTCTCATTTTTGGGTGAACAAGCCCTTTAAGCTTTGATTGTGAAACCGGGGCATACTTCAGATTGTGTCATGAAACCTGTATGGCTTTCTTTCTTCCATTAAACACAAAAGTAGTTATTTATAGAATGTCCAAGCTGCCCCATCCACTTCCTTTGTGCAGCGTTTGATGCTGCTAAATATCTCCTTTAGTGTTTCACAGGGAGGAAGATATACTGTTTGCCAGGTATTTTTGTCCATCACTTGCTCCCCTGAATCCTCTCAAATGGAGAACCTGATCATCAGGTTTTACACAGACTTATGGAGTTCACACAGTCATTGTGGAGTCATCAGAACAACCAAAACGCTAAAGCATTCTGAAATTCATGCTATTTTTCCAATTGAACTCTTCATTCAAATTGCAATGTTGACAATATAATTTGTAATGAAAAAATGGCTTCAAATTAGAAAAATGCATAAAATAAGCATTTTACTAGTGGTCTCAGACTACTTTATTAATTCTGACAGTCATAGCTTTCTCAGCGGTCTGTCATGATTAGGAGCCCATACCGCCGATGGTCAGCTTCAGTCTGTCTCTTCCTGTCCTCCTCCTGTTGTTTTTGTTTTTCCTCCAACATTTCTGCCTGGAAAGAGTAAGTTAATGAAAATTTCATCTCCAACTGAAATGTCTCCTCCACTTATGTAAAGGGTTTCAGGCTCTGTGGCTATAACAATTTAATTACATATTTGCATGAATAAACAACAATATCAGTGTGACTGGCCAGGCTGACCTTTTGTCTTCGATGCATATCAGTCAATTAAATGCAGGTTTGACCAACATAGAGGCATTCAAAGCCACAGAAATACCACTATACAGCCAGCTGGAAAACACCTACACTACTTCATCCATGACTACCTCTAATAACCTAGAACATGCTAATCAATAGCATATGCTAGGCAGAGTTTCTTGGCAAAGCCTGGGCGTTTTGCTGTGGTGTTCCTGCGAACCAAAAGTGGAGGTGATGTTTGTAAGTTCAGAACATCTATTACATCTTTACCTTCCTCCTCTGCTCCTCTTTCTTCTTAAGCAGGTCAGCGTTCTCCTCTTCTCTTCTGGCTTCTCTGTACTCATGAGTTTTAGTCTGTGAAGAAACAGTGGCCACACAATGAAATCTAGGAAATTTTGGACTATACTGGGTTTCTTGAAGGCCCTGAATAATACATGATCACACGTTTCTTTAAATGCGGTCACTTTGCTGTTGGCCTGCAAAATTTGCATGCGAAATCCAGTTACAGTATTTTAATAGGAATCTGGGCAACTGGGAGTTTCACGTGAGGGAAAAAAAGTTTTGCTCATTTTCATGTTGGTCACATTAATTTGCCACATTGAGCAACAAAAACCTGCTTGGTTTGGAAAAGACTTCTGTGTGAGTGCTGCTTCTCTACGCTTTTAAAATATGAGTCAATGGATCTTTTTTTACAAATTAAATTTGTACAAACTCCAATTTCATGTGGCCTCGCCTTTAGTTTCCCTTCACATAGGATGCATTTTTGTGATCAAAAACTGGAAGCATTTTTAATTGTTTATCTGTTTTGAACTTGAAACTGTCTGCTAATAGAGGAAGACTCACTTTGATGCAATGGTCAAATATTTCTGGTAACACTTATTAACTATTAACTACAACGTTTCTCGCAATAAGCTGCTTATTAATAGTTAGTAAGGTAGTTGTTAAGTTTTGGTATTGGGTAGAATTAGAACTGTAGAAGAAGCTCATGTAGAATAAGGCATTAATATGTGCTTAATTAGTATTAGTAATTATTCTAGTAATAGGCATGCTAATAAGCAAATAATAGATGTAACCGTAAAATAAAGTGCTACCATATTTCCAGTTACATGTGTGTGGACCGATCGCAGTCTGATTTTATGCAAACTGCACACAAAAATGGCAAGCGCTGACATAAAGTGTCAGTTCTAATATGACTGGTTGGCTTTATGCATTTAAGAGCAAGGACACTGGGGAAAGCAGAGAGAAAAGGCTATAGTAAGAAGGTTCTGGATTAAAACAAAGAGTAGTACATATAAAGAAAATGTGCATGGTTGAAGACATCAGAGGCAGTTTTAGCAAGTAAACTAGTTATCAGCATCCAGAACTTTATGCTTTATCTGTGAGTTATCAGAAGTAATCAGTACTTTATTACTTGTTAGGCATGTGCTTATTCCATATTAATATGGATTTCCTTTTTACAACCTGTGGTTGGACCTACTTGAATTGAGTAAAGAGAGAAGAATTGGGTAGCACTTTATTTTAAGGTGTTATAATACAGAGTAATTACCCAGTTAAGTACTTCACATGAAATAAAATGTACTTATTATGTAACTAAGTTATGAAGCAGCATATAATTACAGTTTGTAATTATGTAGATCAGTGGTTTTCAACCTAGTGGGCCGAGATGGTATTTCAGGGGGGCCGCCAATTATTATTAATAGAAATTGTAATATTGTTATTATAATAAAAAATGTCTAGTTTGCTGATCCGTTATGTATATTTCCTGTTTACTCAATACATTACCAGTTTATTCAATAAAAATTGATAAAATTGTTTCCGACTACTTAGTTAACCCGACACAAAAAGCGGGATTGTTTAAATTCTTTTGCAGTGGGCCGTGGAAACATATGTGTTTGGCTGTGTGGGCCGTGAGTTAAAAAAGGTTGGGAAACACCGATGTAGATAATAGGCAGCTACTGTTACACATATGTTAAAGTCTTACACAGCTACTTGTACAATTACGTTATATTAAGTAGCTTATGGCTGTTTAATATTCTGTAATTTGAATGTAATTTTATAAAGTCTGCATAATCTTTTGGTTACATAGCTGTGTAACAGACTGTGACATATGTGTAACAGTAGCTGTCTGTGACATCAACAAAATAGGACTGCAAGTACCTTAGTTCCTTGTCTGTTCGATTACGTCATTAATTGATCTTTACCTCACATCTATGCCATATCTACATGTACAAGCTACTACTACATACTGTATACTGTAAAACATTACTTTGGTGTAAAGCTGCTTTGCAATGATATGCATCATGAAAAGCGCTATACAAATCAATTTGAATTCAGTTGAACCTTAGTTACATGGTAAGTACATTTTGTTTCATGTAAGTACAATGGCTACTACTAAGTATAAACTGTACCTTAAAATAAAGGGTTAACATGAATCAGTGCACCAAATACAGTAAAAACAGCAAACTGTCAATAATTGGCTGCTTGAGCGTGGCACTGTGTTCATTTACACATGAGCAGCTCATGATCTGCTGTTTTAACAATTTTTAAGATGGTTCACCATAAATGCTCCTCTACATATAAGTTTAGTGAGTTTGAGTGGCTTTCAGTGTGCATTTGAATTTGTAGCAATCATCTTTCAGTTTCAGTTGTAATCAGAATTATTTATAAATCTGTTTTTTAAAAAAGAGGTTTGAAAACTCCCTGCAGCTTTCCACCAAAATACAATGTCCGCCATTGTCCGCAAAATTCTGCCAATGTGAATGATGTTAATGTGATTGCCACAAATAAGCGATATACACCTCAATCGCATCTTCTTTTGAAAAATTTCAATTCAAACGGACAATTCACATGACGCGATATTATTGTTATAGTTGTTATAGCTGACTGACATGCCCGGTTTGACACATCTGGTTGTATCAGAAAATGGAGAACAGAATTACACTGTTTTTATTTGCGCAACTGACACAAAAATTGATTGACACAAGTGCGTTTATGGTAACACAGTCCAAGCATTAACTTTGCTTTTGATATGCAAACACCATTACGACATCCTAGCACATCCTTAGACAAATACACACAATACAACACAACCCCTTGGGTGAGCCTATCACATATTTCAGTGCAAACTGGGTGTCAGCTGTGATGTTTCTCTGAAATTCTCATGGCCCTGTTCAGAAATTCTCTGCAAGGAGGGGCGAGCAGAGAGCCTGGAAGCTGAAGAGATCCTTTGTGTTTTTGGTCAGACGGCCCGGGGACAGCAAGCATGGGCTGCTCTGTTTGAAATGGCCAGAGAGTAAGGGGAATAGGTGGGACGACCTGGGCCTGGCATCCTGGGAAGCCAATACAAAGGATCTTTTGCACAAACAGAGGATATGGAGGAGATTAATCTGTCTTGTGGAAGCATCACTGAAAGCATAACAATTCTCAGTGGCCACAAAACCACATCAAGAACTCGTCTATCCGCAAACACTTTGATCGGCGGGCCTATGACATTTAGGTTGGAGCGTTTCATTACTTGGCCTGGAGGTTGTCCAGCCACTTAAGTCAATACAGCAAGAGAAAGCACAATCGAAGGGCCCCCTCTCCCAGTAAGCAGAGAGAGCCAATGCTTTGCTCAAAACACTGTTGCATGTGTTGTGTACCATGGCCCTACAGCCCAAATGCACGATCTGTCTATTAGAGGGATTTTCCCCATTACTCATCCAGAGGGAAGTCCTCGAAACTCTCAAACAGGGAACAATTGCAGACCAGTTTTGAAAGCCACACAGCAAAACATTCTTTGCTTGACACGAGACGATGCCGATTTTTAACAGTGCTGTCAGATGCCACTTTTAGTGGTTTGTACAACATAAGAGGCAGCCCTCAAGCCTCTCATGGTCAGCCCAGCCCTCAATCCCCATCAGTCATGGTCAGAAATTAACCAGGGCTCTAAATGGGACAAAAACATCCCTGCAGAAAATTCCTCTTTTTGATCTGTTACCTAACATTTGCTATTTTTTATTACGTTCAATTCCAGGCCTCTGTAATGATGTCTGTAGACACTGTAATTACTATTGTAATACACAAAAATCAGCGTTGCGATGAAAAATAGCTTATAAAAACAGCAACGAATGTGAAGAACACATACCTAAAAACTGAATATGACTGTATTTAATTAATATAAAATTTATATATTTTCCACAAAAGATGGTATATTTTTACCCGAACTAGACCTAGACAGGTGGCACTGGGGAGGAAGTGGGAATATTTTTAAGTCACTGTATGCTGTAAACAGACTGTATATGCTGCAGATGATGTACATATGAAATATTTTAATGATGCAATACAGAGAGATGACAGAAATGGTGTTTTGAACTTTCAGTTCAAAGAACGCTGAATAAAAAAAACCTGCATGGTTTCCACAAAAATAGAAGCAGCACATCTGCTTTCAGACAATAGTAAAAAAAAACTTATGCAAATCGGTCTTGTGTAATATGCAAATTAGCACATTTGAATGATTTGTGATAGATCCTGTGTAAGACTTGTGTAAGATTCAGAGAGATTCTGAAAATTAGGTCTTTGCATCACAGGAATAAATTACAATTTAAAATATAGGCCTACCAACATATTAACAAAAGCACCCCTGGTGAGCATATGAGACAGTTGAGAATAAAGGGTTAAATATTACCCCTACTGAAAGGAATTTCTGCTGACTCCAGCATGGGGTTCTTCATACTTTCTTCAAGCAGAACTTTAAAGAAAAGGTTTGCCATAAAAAAATACAAAAATACAGACTCTGCATGATCTATATCTCCGCATTTGGTGACCACAACAGCATTCTGTAGCTTACTGAACCTGCTCAGAATTCAAGTGAAATCATGTGGCTTAACTGTAATTAACACCTCTAAACGCATCCTGTCAGATTGCTTATGTCACAGGCTCAGCCTCTGGCTCCTTTCCAGGTACTTTCACTCAAACCATACAGGTTATTCCACAGCAGTCTCTCTCTTTGTTGCATTCTCACAGACCCCTCTCTGCCTTTTGTGAGGCGTGCTCGCTGTGAACTCTGGGAAGTCCCCTGAACTCTGCTTGCCTCACCATTCAGAAGCAACACTTGCGTCTTTGCGCTGGCTGACCGTGAAATGGAAGGCTGCATGTTTCCAACTGAGGAATCTCTATGATGGACTCAGCGCTCTCTGGAGTGAGGCTAATTAGGAGATAATTGGAGGGGACCGAGCTCTGCAGCAAGCTGACTCTTAGCTGCAGTCCAGTGTGCCTTGTCAAGGACAGCTCCAGAGGGAGCACTGTTTGCTTTGAAAACATGTATCAAAGACAGATCAATTGGTGTGAATTATTCCAGTGCTTTGGGCTGTAACCTCAGTGCCACAGCTATGCACAAGAGGGTTGAACTGAGGCCTATGGAGCACAAAGTGCATTTTTGGCCTCTGCCTTACCCAGGATGATGCTGGTATGGAATTGCTTGCTGCCATAGAAACGCTACTGCTGGACCTCTCAATTCTTTGAAGAAACTCCTTGGTTTTCCTGCAGGAGGAAGGGACATAATTGTGATTACAGGGATAGTTCATCCAAAAAATGATCATTTATACTCATCCTCATGCTGTACCAAACCCATATGATTTTCTTTCTCCCAGAAATCACACACAAAATCACAAAAAAACTTGTACAGTGTTCTGAACTGTGTGTGAGTTGTTTGAGGAAAAGACTGAAATTTAAGTTGCTTTTCACCGACTTTGTCCACTGCTCTCAAATCTCATTTGTCTGTTAAAAACAATACAATTAATTGAAAAACAACACAAGTAATATAGGTGTAATATAGGTGTTAGTATCATTACTGGTTATACTGGCCTTTATACTGTTTGCACAGTAATTTGAATATTCAGTGTGAACATATACAGTATTTATTATATATCATTTTAATGTTATAGGCTG
>JAUYWG010000042.1:3787142-3817549 GCA_034779775.1 Enteromius afrohamiltoni
TTATTATTATTATTATTATTATTATTACGCTGATGTACATATAGCAGAAATGTATGATTGAAATACCATTAACAGCAATTATTAAATGTTGCAATCTAACTTATGGCAAAATTTGGTTGTTCTGTATGTTGTTTCAGGGTTAATTAGACATATATAAAAAGACATATACATATACATATGTACAATACATATACAAATGTACAATATGTAAAAAATAAATAAATAAAATTAAATGAATATTTAATTGTCTATAAAATATATTCATATATTATTAGAAAAAATAACTTAAAAAGTTAAGCTTTAGAAAATATAGAATATGGTGCAAAATTAGTATGGGCTACAATTATTATGCTTCTGAAATGATTATTTATGTATTCATTCATTCATTCATTCATTCATCATTAATTCAAATTGGAGCTGGGTTTGTGATGACACAATGGTAAATGATGAAAGAGGCTTCATTGCCAGCAGCATATTTTAGGATTCTTTGCAGTGGTTTTGAATTATCTCTTGATGGGTTCTAAACAAAAGGCATATTTTTTCATTGAACTTGGTCCAAGGAAAAAGCTTTGCATTCAGGTTTATTGTTTTTGGACAATGGCCAATAGTGCAGCTTAACATCCAAGTTCCTCCTTTAAAGAAAGCACACTTAAATCTGAAAAGGTGTAGAAAAAAAAAAAACAGACGTACATTTGCTTGTCGTGTTGGTACACCTTCTGTCTCCGTTCATCTTCTTGCTTTTTCCTCATCTCTAGTTTAGAGGCCTGCAATGCATTAGACATGATATTCTCATTCAGTTTATGATGCAAATGAACTGCAGTATAATAATGTTTAAGCATCCACCCCCCGTTTTACTGTATTAATGATGAGTATATAGAAATTATATTCATGATGAATATTTACAGTATTTTGTATCTTTTTATTTATTATTTTACATATTTTAAAGTTATTCCTGCCTTTTCTCATTCTTGAACTAAAATAGCAGTGTAATCATTATTTGGCATTTATAGCCCATCATCACTAAACTGCACATTTTCTCTTTGCATGTAATGTTATCTGGACCTCTGAATAAATATACATCAAAATATATATATATATACTGTCTACTGTTCAAAAGTTTGGGATCAGTAAGATTTTTTAATGTTTTTAAAGATGTTTCTTATGCTCATCAAGGCTACAATTATTTCATCAAAAATACAGAAAAAAAATTAATATTGTAAAATATTTTTTCAATTTAAAATGACTGTTCATATATACATATATAATATATATAGAATATATTGTAAAATGTAATTTATTCCTGTGATACATTTTCAGTAACATTATTACAGTCTTCATGATCTTTCAGAAATAATTTTATTATGCTGATTTATTATCAGTGTTGAAAACAGTTGTGTTGCTTAATTCTTTTGGAACCTGATACTTTTTTCCTCAGGATTCTTTGATCAATCATTTAGATTTTTTGATTTTAACTTGTTATTCATCAAAGAATCCTAAAAAAATATTCCAAATTCAGCTTTGTATCACAGGAATAAATTATATTTTTAAGCATATTAAAATGAAAAACATTATTTTATATTGCAATAACATTTTACAATATTACTGTTTTTCTCAGTATTTGTGATCAAATATTAACTTAAACTTAATATTAACTTAAAAAAAACCTTTTAGTGGTAGAGTATGTAGTAACACTTCAGTAACTTAGCATGAATATTAATTGCATATTGGAACTTATTAACGAATAAGATATATCATATATTCTGTATGGCCATATTCTATATTCCCATATCCCTAAACAACAACTACTAACTTGTACTAAACAGTAATTAGAAATGTACTGAGGCAAAGTCATAGCTAGTGAAAATGTAGCAATCTTCATTAAAATAACTTGATTGCTGATCTTTTAAATAGTGCAAAATCTATACATTTTAATTATATTTATCTAATTGCTCTTGAATTGTATGAAACTATATTTATATTTATTTAGACCACATATTTTCATAGTGTAGTCATTATTTTGTCATTCCCAGATTGCACTTTGTTAGATGATGACTGTATTTCACTGGCTCTGTATTTGTACTCTCTACAATGTCAATAAAGTTAAACCTAATCTAATTAAAAACCTTTTCTTCAACTGTTTTTCATTTCCAGTATTCCAAGCTTATCTACAAACCCCGAAATCCCTAAAGTACAACATTATTACACTACGAGAACGGCCAAACAGTGACCGGAGCATGTTTTAGCAAATGAACTGTGGCTGCTGGAATAATTAGACTCATCAATCACACAAAGCTCATGCAGCAGCAGCGAAGTCTAATATAGTATTTAATTGCAAAGAACATAACTTGTAAGTTGCCTGCAGTGACATCTGGAGTTATAAAGTCTGAATTACAATAGCATCATAAAAAAAGCACTGAATCCAAACACAAGCCAGATGACTATATGGAGTTTTGCAGATGCATGAAAAAAACACGATGCCCTGCAGAAACGCTATAAAAATCAGATGTAACCAATTTCTTGGGCTGTACCTTCTCTCGTTGCAAAGCCTTCATCCTCTCATTCTCCTCCTCTTCTGCCTGTCTCCTCTTTTTATCCATTTCCTCTTTTTGAAGCTGTAGATATATTTAAATGTAGTGTAAGTATGCAAAACACCACAAGTATTTGGGAAAGGAACCAGAAATATTAAACAGGTACTCCTGAACCTTTTTTCTCAGTCTTGACTGGCGGGATTCCTCCTGCTGTCTTCGTCTGACTTCTGCCAGAGATACTGCACCACCTGTGAGAGTGAATACATTAGCATGTTCCTTTCCGTTTCTTTGTGTCTTTTTTTTTTCATATCAGGACTTCCATGTATTTCATCTTCACATTACCTAGTCTCTCAGGAGGCAGCTGAATGGGACCAGGGCGGTTCTCCTCTTTCCACCTCCTCAGATCCTCCTCTTCTTTCTGTGCGACTGCAGAGAGAGAAATAGAAATGCTGTTTATTTCTACACACATATAGCATGTCGTGACAATGGCTGAAGATCAAAGCTGGACACTGAGAGTTTGCAAATGCATGCTAATAAATGACTACTCAAAGGAATAGAAAACTTTGAATTACCCCATGTTTTACTCACCCCCAAGCCATCCTAGGTGTATATGAATTTCTTCTTTGAGAGAAACACAGTCTAGAAACACAAACTAGCTTGGTAATGCTGGTGCATAGAGGCCGTTATTTTGAAGCTAGGATATATCCATCGCAAAACTAACCTCCTTTGGGGGGTTAACACGTGTCTTCTGAAGCAGATTACTATTCTTTTTTTTCAATTTGTTTTCGACATTTAGTATTGCTATATTCCTGTTAGTCTATTCTCTTCTGAGCTTATGCAAGAATGCGGCTTACATCATACTTGAAGTCAGCCAAGAAGCCAAACTAGACTCTCTCATGAATGTGCATACAGCTGTAGCTGGACGTCAGTGATTTGAGTTGTATTTTAAAAATATAAATAATTTTATTACAAAGACCCATCATTCTGCTTCAGAGGACACGTGTTATCCCCCAAAGGAGGTTAGTTTTACGATGGATATATCCGATTTATGGAACTTCAAAATAATGGCCACTATCCACCACCAGCATTACCAAGCTTGGAAGGGCCAAGAAACATTTTTTTAAAACTTCTGACTGTGTTCATCTGAAAGAAGAAAGTCATATACACCTAGGATGGCTTGGGTGAATAGATTATGGGGTAATTTTCATTTTTGTTTGAACTCTTCCTTTAATACACATTTTCTGAAGGATAGAATACACTACACAACTTTTGTACAGTTAAACCCTCCAATCCCTCCTCAGTTTTTTTTCCCCCTTAGTCAATGCTGGATGCCAGAAGTTTGGAAACGGTAAGATGAGAATCAGAAAGATGCTGACTCAGTATGCAGATTTAGGGAATTTGGAGTTGATAGATTTGACAGAGTTTGTGATTAAAGCAAAATCTACCTGCAGGTTTCAGTTCCAACCCTGATCAAACACACCTGTCTGCAATTATCATCTGCTCAATATCTTTATTTAGCAGGTTAAGTTGTGTTTGATCATGGTTGAAGCTGAACTTTGTAGGAATAAAGTAGATCTCCAAAACCATGATTGGCCAACACTGGATAAAAGTAATAGTTCACCCACAAAGAAAATGTGATCACCCTCAGGCCAAGATATAGATGAGATGTTACTTTATCCTTGAAGGAATTTAGCATTGCATCACTTGCTCACCAATGGATCATCTGCAGTGAATAAGAGTACAAACAGCTGATAAAAACATCACAATAATCCATGCAACTCCAGTTCGTCAATTAATATCTTGTGTAAGAAACAAACCCATCATTAAGAAGTTTGAACTTTTATCCATTTTTTTTCGCCAAAATATGAGTCCATAATAGACCATTACTCATTTTTCAGTAAAAGAATGCCCTTCCCTGTTATCCTCACACATGAGGTGAATTGCTTGTGGATTATTGCGATGTTTTCATTTGCTTTTTGGACTCTCATTCCGACGGCACCCATTCACTGCAGAGGATGCAATGGTGAGCAAGTGATGCATTGCTACATTTCCCCACATTTGTTCCTATGAAGAAACAAATATTGGATGACCTGAGGGTAAATGATCAGCAAATTATCATTTTTGGATGAACTAAACATTTAAAATAAACATTTAAAATGTTCTTCACACACCAAGATATACATGGTTCTCTTAATGTTCTTCTATTGTATCACTGCAGCACCCACTTCCTCTTTTTCCTTTCATAAGCACAGACCATGATTTTTTAGCTTCCCTCAAATAAGTTTTATTTGAAACTAATTTTAGAACACATATTGTTGTCATTCATCATGAAATGTATCATTCTACTAGCAACAACAAACATTTCTGCTTGAGTTTGCTGTCTTTAGAGCAACTCAAACTTCAAAATTCTGATTTAATGCTCTCTGTAGCCATTTACAAGTATAGCAAGTGTATAATGGCTAGTGTTTACAAATCATGTTGTGTATTCCAGCCTTAAGATAATAATGAGCTACATTAACAACAACAACAACAAGAGAAATCTGTCTTGTCTTACAGACAGATAAACATGCTGAAATTGCACCTGATGGTAGCAATTAGAGACACATCTGGATCACATGAAGACTGAAAACACAACAACAGTCGTGTCATGACTTACTCCTCTGCAGTTTGCCCCGTTTTGATTCATTCGGTGGTATCTTGGTGTATCCATCCACGCTGTGGGGAAATGACATGCATTAGGTACATTTGTTTTCAAGTTCAGACTCCATCTGTGTTATGAACTTATCAGTCTCATATGCTAGCAATGTTTCAAAACTAAGGTGGGGCACAAGTCATCTTTTCTGACGTAAAGTTAGAATTTTTCACAAACAACTTTGGGGAACTTCCCCTCCATCCCCATCATATTTGATGGTGACACAATACACACACACACACACCAAATAAAGCAGCTGTCAAAAGCCCTTTAAAAACACATCTGTATCATAACCGATCCTCTGACATCACAAATAACCCCAAATGTGTTGCCTGATGACATATGATACAATGAGTCATGTGGTTTAAATCAAAACGATTAGAATTAGGCACGCATGATGAAACTGAACACAAATAGAAATTGCAAAATTAGTCCATGGAACAGTTCAGTACTTCTCAGTAAATAATTAATTAGGCCTAATTTAATAAACAAACCAATGACACGGACACAAATAACTGGAATTTCCCTTACAAAAATGTATCATGCACCTCGATGCGAAAATATCCTACTACAGGTTTTGTTATAATACTCAAAAAAGAGGAAAAAAAAGATTTGTTAAAAAGATTGCATGCTAATTCACTGACTTTGCCTTTTTCTTTTTTGTTGTTTTATTCGAACAAGTAATTATGAAGGCAAATTATGATCGTTTGTCAAACTATTTTAGTAGTTAATAGTGTTTGTTTATGTTGTCATGTGACAGCAGTATGTGTTTATTCCTTTACTATAAGTAGAAAGTAGAAAGTTTTCAGAAAGTTAATACATGAAATATGATATTTAACAATGCATGCTACACATGTACAGTAAATAAAGGCAAATATTTGGATAGAATTGATAAAAATCACTTAATAAAATGGGTAACACTTCATTTCGATAGTGAACTTTAGTCATTCTACTAACAAGTAGCAACTAACTACTTGTTAGTAGAATGTCAACTAAGTCATGCGAACACAAACTTTGCAATATATGACAACTTATTTTTACTAACCCTAAACCGAAAACCCTATTCTAAGAGTTAGTAGACATGCAATTTATGAATAGTAGCCATTAGTTGACATGTAGTTACGTTTAGTTAGCAGAATATCTAAAGTGGACTATCAAATTGGTAAGTTTAGGAAAGGTTTTTACAGAAAACGTTCAATTTGTACTTTCCACCAAAGGACTGCTGCATTTATTTACTAGCCTATTTATTTATGTGTCTTAATGTTGACATTTAGGCTATGCTTAATGATTCGAAGAGACATAAATAACAAATGTGAGCCTGTGGAATACAGTAATAACTCTTCCTGACCAGTACCTTCACAATCCTGTAATTTTGGACTCCGTTGCCATGGTAAATATCATAATAGTTGAGTTTCGCTTCCCCAGAATGTTTTTACAGAAACGAAAGTGAAACTAAAGTAGCTTCTGTTTTATAAACAAAGAGGGATAAATATACGATTTAATCGCCAAAATTACCGATCGTTGGCTCAAAACACAAATATATCGATACATATGTTAAAAATGAAAAAGTGTAAAGAAAAAATGTTTATGCAATTAAATGTTAAATATTTATTTTTCATCATATACATTATTTTAGAGATATATTCTTATTATATCAAACGTAAATGCCTAGTATGAGGCTGATGTACTGATGTACTTACTGTGTTGGCTCATTCTGAGGGTTTGAAGTGCTAGATGAGTTATTTTCATTCGTTGGCTCGCCGTCCGTCATATTGTTGTTTTGATTTATTTCATTTCCTCTATATTCCTGGCTTCCTCTGGAATAACGATTTATATGTGTAGATCGATTCATGCTGCTAGTTTATTCTCCTAAAGCGTGATTCCTGACCTTTACATTCACCCGAACACCTGATCACTGCCACTGACAGGGAGTTATGGCATCGCCTGTACTCTCTCTGCGTGGGATTGCCCGCTAAACACTAGTGTTCATATGCATATATATATATGTGCACGAAAGTGTTTTAAACACACGATAGATGTATAAAATGCTTGGCAGTGACAGCTTGTTTTGGAGGTTTAGGGCATATGAAATTGTGGGGTGTGAAAACGAGTTGCTCTGTTTTGGAATCGCGAGACCCCGTAGCAGCGCGAAGTTTGTCCCTCTGGTGTCTCCGTAGGTGTGTGTCTGTCATCATCAGCATGGCGAGCTCCAGTGGCGTAGCGATGGAGAGGGACTTCATGAGACATGCGGAATATACATCGAAGTCCACCGGGCAGAGTGAGGCAGATATTGACAAACGCCTTGTGAGTAAATGTCGCGCTGGCGAGTACGGAGCATTTACACTGTTTCACTTCCAATGGCTGCGCTCGTCTGTGGGCTCATCCAAAGTGTTGACCTTGCTGCCTTTTTAAAATAACATCAGATAAGCTGTTATAACAGTTGCCAAACACATACTGCCAACTGATACATTAACAAAAATGCCCCAATAATGATTTTGTAAGTGTTGTGACATAAGACACACTTTATGGCCCACAAAAAGTACAAGTTGATTTAATAAACGTGACGTTAGTCATTTGTTAAAGGCCTATTTGAAAGATTTAAATAGCTTTAGGTTAAATGCACCTTATGGGTACAAATTGGTCTATGGATTCTTTGAATTTTTTCAGATACAGTAAAAAAGACTCCTTATAATTAATAAAAATATCCAGGAAGCAATACCCAGTGGAATATAGTCTAGTTTTTAAATATCTGCTATGGGAAAACCTTTGTGGGCCTTGTCTTAACACTTCAAATCCTTCTCTTCCAGCTTTTGACTTGTGTTTATAATGATAGTGATGTTTGTGTGTGTGTTTCAGGGTGGATGTCTGATAGCAGTGGGGCTGGGTGTTGCAGCGGCAGGGTTTGCAGGTGAGCACTTCTGCCTTAGACCCCTGTGCATGCATCATTTGGAGATTTGTGTGTCATTAAACGACCTGTTGCATAGTCGCATGCTGAAGCTGCATGCATTTATATAATGCGTGTGGTATAGTCTAGTGGTTAAAGCTCTGGGCGGAAAACCAAAGGTTACCGGTTCAAACTGATGATGGATCACCATTGTGCTTTTGAGGTAGTGCTCAACCTCAGATTACTCCAGGGGAGACTGGATTTTCTTGCATGGGCTGACTGCGATAAGCAATTTAAAACTGTTGATAGTATTAGTCATATGATAAATCATTTAGTTGGTTTACGCAATATTATCATGTTATTACACGTTATTATATGTTATTAAATTGTTTTAAAGAGCAATGCACACAAACCCAATTGTATGTACCTGTAGTTCCAAAATGTGTCATAATTAAGCAATATCACTCAAGTAAGAGAGCTTTTACAGTTAGTGTGTGATATTGCTTTTATGTAGCAGTTTAAAAAACGAGACGTTAGCATTGAGTTTGAATCAGTGTGTTTAATCAAATCAAGTAATAATAAATGATTTAGTTACTCACTCACCGTCTATGTTAATAAACCCGAGCTGCAAGGTTTCTCTGTATAAAAACACAGTTATGGATAGGACTGGCTAATGAGAGTTCTGTAGCCTGGGTCTGTGTATAAAAGGTGTTTATTGAACTGGTTTTGAGAATAGCATCTTGCATCATGTGCTCTTTGGCAAGTGCGCAGTTTAAGAAAGTGTTTGCTACCGAAAGTAATTTAATGCTTTAAAGGTAAAATATTAACCTCAGGAGCATGGTCACTCATGTCGAGTGCTCTAAAGTCATTAAGATTAAAATAAGATGAGGATTAAGGATGAGTTAACTTCGAGAATTCGAAATTCTCCATTTCATACTCAATGTTCATGTCTTTCTTTCTTCAGTCGTTCCAGGATTTTTCATGTTGACTTTAGTAAGGGTCAATGGGTTGAAGGTCCAAATTGCATTTTCAGTGCAGCTTCTAAGGCCTTTACACAATCCCAGACGTGGAATAAGGGTCTTATCTGGTGAAACCTTGTAATTTTCACAACTTTGTGTGCTTTTTAACCACACATGCTTATACTAGCGTCCACGAGTTTTACAACAATGCATGGAAAGGTCATGTGTGACTGACATGGTGTTTACAAAGCAAACATGCGAAGAAAGTCCCTTTCCAAAAAAAAGATTTGAAAATTAGATTTTCGCCCTACCCTAACTTTTTTAACCGAAGTACACAGACGAAGAACTAACCAGAGCAAGTGTGAGACAAGCATTTGTGATTAAAAGGCATATAGCCTACATTTTAAAAAATTAATTTTAGAAACGTTTTGCTAGATAAGACCTTTATTCCTCGGCTGGGATTGTGTAGAGGCCTTTGAAGCTCATTCAAAACTGCAATTTGAACCTTCAACCAATTGCCTGCCTTTGAAGTCCACTATATAAAGAAACATGTCAAAAACCTTCATGAGAAGTTCTCCTGCAAAATATGAAGTAATCTACAAAATAATTCATGAATGTGACCCAGCCTTTTTTTTTTTACTCCTGAATGTATGTTTGAACAAATCAGTCGAGGGAATAATTCAAATACTCACTCATAAAAACAATCACTTGTTTAGATCCTGAATGAATGAATGTTTTCATGTGACAGCTTCCCAACACTAATACACAGACTGATGGTCTGTCTAGAAAGCGCAATCACAGACAAGTAAAGTGATATCAACGGTGAAAAGTCCCAGTGCTGCTGAACTACATATCAGCACTCTTGGATCTCCGTGTTGGCGACGCTTTTGTGTTTGCGTTCTGGCACAGACTACATTTCTAGGCAGGATGTTTGTAAGCTAAAATCCCTCATGTTGCGGTTCACAGTGGGATAGAGTAGCCATTGTATAATGTAATAAAAGTTTTTTCCTCTTTTGTCTTCTTAAAATATTTAGCTAAACTTTCCGTACGTTAAAGCTTCCCACAGATATTTTATGATGTGATTCTAAAGGATTGAAAGCACTCGAGATGATGGCGACGGTGATGAGGGTGATGGTTAAGCCACTCTTACTGTGAGTGTTTGTTCAAGCCCCTAGATGTAGCTCGCCCTGGTTAATGAGGTCAACGCGGCCTCTAACATTAAAGGAATCAAAGCGACTTTAAACGGCCGCATGTGGCCAAATAATTCAAGCGACTTTGTCATCGGCCTGTTTACGTTTGATTATTTTCTGGCAGGTGTCTCGGCCGTCCTACCTACTGCTGCGTGGTAGTTAATCATTGTTAGTCGCCAAGTCTTCCACCCATAGCTGTGTGAGGTCAGGATGGAATAGCAGTTGTGGTCGCTTTGAGGAAGGGGGCTAATTCCCATTTCAGTACATCGAGGGGGCAGCGCTCCTGCCAAAAGCTGAGGCGGTGTGTGGTCTGCTCCGCTCAGAGGCAGGGCTTAGGATTACAGCGGAGGGAGCCTCAGATCCTTTTTTTGCTGAATAGCAAAATTACGTTTTCTTCTCAGCAATGTAGTTTGATGAAACGAAAATCCAAAAATGTTCCCATAATGAATTACTTGAATGATTTCATGTGTTTTTCACCTACTGTTTGGTTGGGTTAAATGAGCCGCTCAATGGCCTTTCACAGCTTCTTTATTGAATGCTGGTTGTTTAAAGGCATGTCCATTTCATTGAGTGCTGCTGACTTGCAGTGTGTTGCTTCACAGTCGAACCACAACCACTGGCAATTCACCAGCACCCTGACCAAATAAATACCAAGGGAAGTTGAAAGGCGACCTCACCTTAAACACGTATTGAATAAGACTAAAATGTGGTTTTGTCCTCGGTTTCCCCCTTCAACCAACTTTGTTAACCCTGGAAATTAACTCTGTAAATGGTCTGATCTAGTGGCACACTTTTCAACCCATCAACGCTTTGTTACGTTTGCTTATAGGTCGATATGCATTCCACTTGTGGAGGCCTCTGGGTCAGGTGATTACGGAAGCGGCTAAGAAGTTACCCTCTGCGGTAAGTGTCAGAAATGAACCATTTTTGCATTCGCAAATAAAAAGATTAACTTAAAAGGTACATCTCTGTACCTTATTTATCAACAAACTGTACACTTGTGATCCTGGACCCCAAAACCAGTCATCAGGGTAATTTTTTGAAATTGAGATTTATGTGAGATTTTGTTAGGATAGGACAGTATTTGGCTGACATACAACTAATTGAAAATCTGGAATTAATCTTAGGAAAATGGCCTTTAAAGTTGTCTGATTGAAGTTCTCAGCAATGCATATTACTAATAAAAAAGTAGGAAATGTACAAAATATATTTATGATTTTCGGCATGTAAGAAAATCAATCATTTTGACCCATACGATGTTCTGTATTGCTACAGATATACCCTAAAGATATAATTTTTTAGTAATAAAAAGCCCTAGTCACAGTTTAGTGAAACTAAACATGATGCATGCTTGCTGTGCATGCTGCTTGATTGCTTCCTAACACCCTATGAATCAGTATTTCCATTGTGAAAAGTTCCAGCAGAACATTCGTTTTTAAACACGGCTTCTATTTCAGAAAGCGATGATAGGTGGGAATGAAATCTGGATTTTTTTCCATGTTCATTTCCACATCTTGAGACATTTGTTTGCGTGCAGTGTTGACATATTAAACCTCCTGCTGTAGGGCGATGGACTGATTCATCACATCTTACTGGCCGTGGCTGTAGTTCACGCTGTGCTTCTGGTTTATAAAGCTGTTTTGTCCAGGTTCTTCTTAATCTCCAGGGTTGTGTGGTCGGGGCAGCTTCCCAGCGCTTTGACTCAACCTGTCCACCTGTGTGCTCTCTGAAACTTTTGTAATCCGGGTTCTCGACAGAGCACCCCTGTAATAGATCATTATTAGAGTTATTAATTCAACTATTTCATAATTCTGTGAATCACATAATGGATTAGTGTGATTAAGTGTCCTGTTGTGGGCTGAACATTCTGGTCTCTCTCGCCCTCTGAATGTACACAGATTTTTACTCAGTCGTGAACTCTAACCAAAATCCTGCAGTATGTATGATTTCTGGAGGAGCCACAGACCGATGTTGTTCTGTAGTGGAATTTTAATTAAAGGCATAGTTCAGCAAAAAACTATGAGAATTCTGCCGTTGTTTATTCACCCTCATGAGTGTTCCAGACCTGTGTGCTGTTGTTTTTGCTGTGGAACACAAACGTTTGTGAGAAAGAGTCTGTAGAATTGTTTCGAATTTCATGCTTATGCCATCACAGTTTATAGTCATCTGAAATGTCAAAAAAAAAAAAAAAAATCATAAACGTTTCTAAACCAATCATTAAAAAAAGTGTATACAGATTGCAAGTTATGCTCTATGTTGCCATTCAGTCAGTTTTGGTCTGCTCTTCATATAAAACTATGTTATGGCTTAAAGGAGTCATACAAAGCCAATTTTCCACTAGGTAATATGGTTAATGGAAAGTTTGTAATATAGTTTGTTTTAAAATTTCTCAAAGATAGTTTAAAAAAATGCTAATCTTCCCCTGTCAAAACAGCTCTTTTAAAATCACTCTGTTCTGTGTACTTCCCCTTTAAATCTTCATGAGCTCAGCTGACTCCACCTTTTTTCCGAACGCTCTCAGAGGATCTTTTTTTAGCCATATTCATAGTCAAACTTGCTAATTAGCATTATTATGAAAGACAATTTGCAAAGATTAATTAAAAGACATTATACTCACTGCTTCTGTAGGTGAGGCTGGATCATGAATTATTCACCCGAACATAAACGTATTTCGGTTGATCAAGGGCACCTGCTGTCAATCAACTATTGTGGGAGTGGCCTCTGTCGGTGTGACACCATACTGACATGCATTTGAGAATGACTTGATTTCAGAAGGGAAAACTTATTTTTATTACATTAAATCAAAACTACTGGTGCATCTTTATCATTGTAGGGTGGTTGTGTACACACACTCCCAACACACACTTCAGTCCAAACTGAACTGTTTCTTTAAATTTGAAGTATGTTCTGAAAATACTGAATGTGTGAACTGAATATGGAAAAGTCCCAAAGTGGGAGATCTTTGAAGTAAATGGAAATGTAAACATGGCTCATGTGAGGTCTGTACTGAAGTACAAACCTCAGAAAAAAAAACCGTTTCCTAAATTTCCTCAAATCGCTAAACAAAACTTGTCCTTCATGTCCTTCTCAAATCCTAGTTTTGAGTTCTTTGACTTGTGGTGCATTCAAACCATGTTGTAATTACTAGATTAAACCTGGGATGTTTGAACTTGGAACTCTATGGGGTTGTGTGTTTCTGTGGCAAAACTTTACCAGCTAAATAATTCCCTGTAATATCAACCAAAACGGCAAAAAGTGCAAATATTAATAACAATTTAGAGTTTACAGATTGCGATTAGGAGTTCATCAAGGGCATGGACACCTTTTACAAGTCAGTCAGTCTTGTAATGATGGTGATTCCAGCACAAACGCATGTTTAGTTTGGGAATTTGGATAATTATGGGGTCAATCATCTCAAATCCCTAAAGTCTCCATTTTCACATAATGAGGTGAAGGTTTATCGGATCCAAAGCAACCTGTTTGTCATCAACATTGAGATTGTACCTGTTATTGTGCACATCAATCATCTGATTGAAGGAATGTTTGGGATTCAATACAATACTCTACAATATCAAAGTTGATTTCTACAGAAGCGCTTTTTAAATGGGGTTCCTGCAGTTGCCCTCAGCATTTTTGGCGTTTTCAAGTAAAAGTATAAAAAATAACCTAGACTGTTTGCTGTAATTTATTCCTTACATTTTTTTCTTTACTTGGTTTTTAAAAAGGTCTTCATTCAAGAATTCACCTTCATAAAAAATCTGCAGAAACCCCGTTAAACCAAAACGATGTTGGAAACGTGAAGCTTATAATTTTATTAAAGCACTTATAATTTGAGCTGTATAGCTGGTAAAATGGCTTTCAGCTGGGATCACTTTTCTGGATGAATAAACTTCTGATTACAGATTACCAACGTATTGTCTGTGCTACAGATTCTTCCATCATGTCTCATTGTGTGCATCATGACAACCAAACTGAAAGATTGGTCAAGTGATTCAATCATCCTAATTTCATACGTACCAGTAGGGTTGAAGCCTTGCATGCATGTTAACTGTGTGTTTCTAATTATTTAAAACTGAAAAAGGCACCGGTTTATCCCCTAGTAATCGACAATATGCTACAGATATGCTGTTGATGAAGCTTAACTCATTGTTTTCAACATTTTCTCTTCTTTCCTAGTCATTTTCTGCATATTACAAAGGTGGATTTGAGCAGAAGATGACCAGACGGGAAGCCAGCCTTATTCTCGGGATCAGGTAATTGTGGGCTAAACAAAGCCCTAAATCACTGCAATTCCTCTCAGTGAATTCTCTCATTATGAGTTGTCATGGAAGAAAACAAAGGTGTTTTACAGTTTATACACATACTGCATCACTGCACTTCCCAGAAGAGCTTGCGGTTAAGTCTGGGGGCAATTCTTTTGGTTTGAAGCCGGTCGTCATCTCCTGTCATCATGGCTTTGATCCTATCTAATGGGAAAAAGTCTCAGCTGTGTCTCGAACTTTGTAATCGGCTTTTTCGCTGGACCACCCTCCTCCTGCTAGGAGGGTATATTTCTCTAAAAATTTCCCCAACAGGGGTTCACAGGGTCCAACACCAGGTGTGACTCACACCATGCACGCATCACATCCTGTGTGGCGTCAGAGCCCAGTGCCTCCTTTCTTTGTGTTGTCAATCAAACTGGACAAATGTTGTCATAAAACTGAACCAGACTGTAAATAATATTTCTAGGATGTGATCTGTATGAACCACGTTCATGCTCATAAAACGGTACTGATTTCGGGGGAATAGTTTTTATTATTCCCTTCTCATCTGTCTTTAGCTTTACTTTGGTGTCTGTCACTCACAGCTGAAATAACTGGCCTCAGTAATGCTACTGTTTGCTTTGATATACTTTGATACACCCATGGTCCATTCAGCTAATTTGTACAGTTATTTTGTGCTCTTTAAAGGGATAGATAATCTAATATGAACTTTTTTATCACTTTTTAAAACTAATGAATGCTTTAACTAAGCAAGGATGCAATAAATTGGTCATTAGATTAATAAATCAAATTATTAATTTATTTTAGTGCTCAAATGATTAATTGTGATTAATCCGAAATAATACATTTAGTTAATAGTAGTGAATTGATAAATGAAATCTATTTATGGCATTATTTTTGAAAGCATCCTCATTTTACAGCATTTTTACACGAGTGTCTAAAACTGTACTGTAGCTTTCCAGGTAGGTTTTTTTCTTCATCTTGGAGACGTTGGCACAGTTCTTCTGGGTTGAGTCTGTCTCAGTTTGTTCTGTTTCTTCATGTGATTCCAGACAGACTGATGATGGTCAGATCAGATCTCTGTGTGGAGCACTGGCTGTTGTCAGACAATAATCTCACTGCATTGTTACAATTAATGACAAAAATAATGTTTGGAAACGTGAACTGATATTTCCAACTGACACGCTACCGCAAAAGATAGAATAACCCACTGTTTGATAAAAACAGTACCATATATATAGGAATATAAGCATATAGATGTGTATTTTCTAAATATATACTGCATGTGTGTGCATTTATATATACATAATAAATCTTTATTATTTGGTTTATCACACAAATCTCTCCATAAACTTCATCTGATTCAGAATTCTGCTGCTCGGACACCATCTATGCAACATATTACTCCGACTCTTCAACAGCTTTACTTGCTGCCCGTTAAGTCTCGCATTGAATTTAAGATTCTCTTGATTACATACAAAATCTCCACAATCTGGCACCAAGTTATCTCTCAGAACTCAGTCAACCCTACACTCCTTCTCGTTCTCTTCGGTCTTCTTCACTGGGTCTCCTTCAAACACCCAATGCTGGTTTAATCACTATGGGTCACAGAGCCTTTAGCCGTGCAGCTCCTCGTCTTTGGAACTTACGTGACAGAGACTCTTTATCCCAATTTAAGGCTCAGTTGAAAACATATCTTATCTTACATAATTGCTGATCTTAATTATATTATTTTTACTGCTGTCACTTTGTAGTTGCTGTTTTTTATTTATGGTTTTTATTATCTTATTCCTTTTATATTTCTGCTTTTTATGTACAGCGCCTCAAATAAAATGCATTATTATTATTATTATTATAAATAAACACAGTACACATACATGTATTATGCAAACAAAAACGTTTATTTTGGATGTGATTAATCACAATCGTTTGACAGGACTCATTTATTTATTTATTACTTTGTTTATCAAATAATCCTAATCATTAATTTGTCAGCTTTTTAATTTACATTTAAATAGCACTGTTTCTTGAGCAAAAAAAAGATTTCTGAAGGATCATGTGACGCTGAAGACTGGAGTAATGATGCTGGAAGTTCATAGTTGATTCGCAGAGATGACATTTTAAGATTTCAAAACGGTTATTTTGAAGTGTCACAATGTTTCGTTGATTTGATGCATTTTTAATTAAATCAGTATCTTCCTACACACTGTTTTTGCAGTTTGAGTTTTTTCTGTGATCATCTTTATTTGCTGACTTTAAACTAATTTGAGCACACATTTTAGTCTCCCAAACGCCACACATATCTGGTGAAGATGCTGACTCTTCCGGCAAATCCATTTTAGGCTGACGGATTCGTCATCACATTCTGGAATCATCCGCGCCGCACAGTGTTTTAATTAGTTTCTCTGGCCCCTCTGCCCACTGCAGCATGTGATTTGGGTCTTTAGAGGAGGGTTTGTAGAACGCTTGTGTGTAAGCATTAATGTATCTTTAATCATCATGTCTGGCTATTTTGCTATGACTCAGATCTAAACCCTGACAGATGGAGGCTGGAAAGAAATGTGTTTATCTTTTCAGGCCTCAAACCACCTGTCCTCAAACCATAACTCATTGCTTTATATAGAGTCAAATATTTAATCAAATGAATAAATGCATCATTAAAATAAACTCTTATATTAATGTAAGGAATTATGCTTGGATGTGTGAAAGAAGGCTGTATTAATAAGTATACAATGTGCTTTAAATAAATGCTGTTATTTGGAACGTATATATTCATCCAACAAAACCAAAAAATGTGTATAGGATTGACAAACGCATTCAAATGTAATCTTTTTTTAATTAAATATTTCTTGAGCAGTAAATCATGCTGAAAATTCAGATTTGCATCACTGGAAGAAATTACATTTGAAATTCTACTCAAATACAAACATTTATTAATATTTCCAAATATTACTGTTTGATGGTTTTGACCAAATAAATACTGCCTTGGTGAGCGCAAGAGACTTCTGTCTAACAAATATGTATATGTATATATATATATATATATATATATATATATATAATTTGAAAACTTATAATAAATGCGAGATGAGTAGATAATGTTAGTAATTAAATAATTTATCAGTTACAAATGTATTTAAGCTGTTTAATTAATGTTTATTTAGTCAAATAACATTCAAATAGTAAATTAATAGATCATTTAAGATGCACATTTTACAGTATTTTGTTGTTGTCGTTTTGTCAAATGCTTTTCTTTATCCATTGGTCAGACAAATATTCGTAAGCATGCACAAAACCTTTTTTTTCCCCCTCTAGTTCTGTTGCCTGTTTTTCCCACTAAATTGGGGATTTTCAGGGGGATGTACAGATTGAGTATTTCCAGTTTATGCGTGCAGGGTTGAGACAGACCACACATGCTGATGACTAGTCAAAAAAAAGTCAGCCTGAAGGCCTGTAATTATATTCATACGACACTTCACACTGCGTCCACTAGATGGCGGTGTGCTCCTTTGCTAAATGTTTTGTTTTCTTGTTTTGCGCAGTCCGACCAGCAGCAAGGCCAAGGTACGGGAAGCCCACAGAAGGATCATGGTCCTAAATCATCCAGATAAAGGTCAGTAGTTCAGGCTGGCATGTTGGGAAAGCTGTGTGTTGAGCTACGGTTGCAGCCGTAGCTCAGTGTATTGTCTGAGCAGACAGCGGCAGAGATGGGTGTTGATTACATTATTGATTTGAACAGCATCTGTCATTTGTCATAACACACTCTTTAAAGAGAGCTCACATCCCTGAAATGCTGACGTACTGTAATATAAACCATAAATGAGAAACACAGAGAGCAGGACATAATCAAGTGAACCATCACTTCCGTTACTCTATATTCATGTAAAGAATTGAAATACAGTTGAAATATGCTGCAGATAGCAAGGCGTGTTTTCCATCTTTCAGTCTTTCATAAGCAGCACCATTTACCTACAGATTTAAAAACGCCATGAAGAGCAGATTAATCTGTTTTAAATATATTCAGCTAATATTTTTTAAATTATATATAGTAATAAATCAGTTTTACTGACTCTTATTACGTTTTTGCAGATTGAGTTTGAGACATACGGTAACCGAGAGAGCTCAACGCGCTGCAAACTTAAGAAACCACATGCAAACAGAAACAACACATGCAAAATGCAAATTCTCACAATGCAACCAAACACAAGAACGTGCTGCAATGTTTCAGAGGGATCTCAGAAAGTAATGAACCCATCTGAGAGTAACTCTAGCTGACAAGCATTGAAATAATGTTTCACAGGTAAGTGCGTAATTCGTCAGATTAGTGTTTTCTTCTGTTTGCATGTGTTTTTTAAGTTCGCAGCGCGTTGTGCTCTCTCGGCCACCGTAGAGACACTATTAATACATCGTTTGTCATGAGATGAGAAAGGAAAATAAACCTAATGACACTCTTTAGAAGGCTTAAAATATTATTATTGTTTTACTATTATTGAACAACTGATCAGTGAAAAAATGTATACTACTGTTAAAAATGTGGGGGTAATTTATTTTTGATGTTTTCACATTACATTGCATTAAATCGAACATAAGTATATACTCGAACATTTTTACATTACTAAAATGTGTTTCAAATAAACACTGTTTACTTTTGACTAATGTATTCAGCCGCACGTCTTTTTCAATCAATCAGTCCTTGAGCAGGAAACGATCATATTAGAATGAATTCTGAAGGATCATGTCACTTGTAATGATGCTGAAAATTCAGATTTGCGTCACAGGAATAAATGACATTTGAAATTATATGCAAATACAAACAATTATTTTGAACTCTAGTAATATTTGCAAATATTACTGTTTTATGGTTTTGATCGCTTCACTACGTACAGCCTTGGCGAGCATAAACCCATTTTTAATTTGAATGGTATCTTAAATCACAATCAAAGTCATCGTGAACACATGTTGTATATTCTATATCACGCAGTAGAGACAATGCATCACAATCAGGTACAAATGTATTTCGATCTGATAAGGATTTGTTCACTCTGATCTGTATGACACAGGTTATAAATCACTGTCTAGTGACACTTTTTTTTAACCAGGTTCTTTTTAAGTGCACGGTTTCATCGACTTTATTTTTTCTTGGTCATTGTATTCGCCCTGTTTTTCTGTTCAAGGTTAATGGCCTCACCTTGCCTTTTTCTGGTTTACCCTCTTTCAGGTGCATTTCTCACAGCTCTCAGAGGTGCTGTTTATAGATGTGTGTGTTTGTGTGTGTGTGAGTGTGTCAGGCCTTGTTTGCTGCTCTCTACCACTAATACACTCAGTGAAATAAGCAATGGTCTCTGTGATTCTATCTGTAGTGGAGCGATAAGGCCTGCGACTGCAGGGGAGGACGTCCTGCAGAGAAAGTGTGCCAGATTTGTCCCATCCTCCAGCTCTGCTGAGAAATCCTTTATTACAGTGCTGTTAATAATGGCGTGCAAGCGCCCATCCCATTTATTACACTAGTGGAGGGGCTGGTGTATCAAAAAGACCCCATGAAATGTTTTGATGAATGCAGTTTGCGTTCCTAATGATTGGGATAGAGAATACTGAAAAAACGTTTTATGTGGTCAGTTGGCTTAAGGTGCGATCGCATGTATTATTGTTTGGTAAATTTAATAGACATTTCAATAGAAATTATGACATTTGTAAATCTTGCATGAGGCCAGATTTCCCCATATGCAGATTTTTTTTTTTTTTTTTTTTTTTTTTTTTACAAAGCTGCTTGGTTTGAAAGTGACGTAATTGAAATAATTGTGTCGTTTAAAGTTCACATTTTTCCACTCAAATAAGAACGATTTAAACAGAAATTCTATTAAATTCAAAATGTTGTCTCTTTTTCTACAAATCTATTTTAGTATACAAAGACAGAAAATGAAATTTTCTGGTTACAGTATTTTATTATAGTATATTATTTTATATTGCAATGATTCTTTGTGATTAATAATATCCAAAATACTTAATATTATGTAAATAATATTTCCATATTATATGAGTGTGTACAGCATATATTTATTATGTATATGTAAATACAAACACATGTATGTTTTTGTACATAAAATGTTTTGTAAATTTAATATATATATACTATATATATATAGTATAGATAGATAGATAGATAGATATATGTCTGTATATGTATATACATGTAAATATTTTCAAAATATGTACTCTGTGTGCGTGTATGTATATATATATATATATATATATATATATATATATATTAAATAAACGCAGTACACATACATACTGTATATTAAGTAAAGAACCTTTTATTTTGGAAGCAATTAATCGCTATTAATTACAGTATATTATTATATTCCATTTTAACAGCATTGAAGAAAGTGTAGGCCTAATCATACGATTACATACATGTTAAAAAAGGTTGTACTGCAGTGTAAGTGAACAAAACTGAATGAAATTGAAGTTAATGTAAGTTATGTTCTATCCTCAGCACAAAATGTATGATCATTTAAGCTCATTTAGTATATATATCGCTATGCTATTGACAGCTGACAGTGGACCTTTTTTGACTCCCAAATTTAGTAAAAAATGTGATCCTACTTTCATGCTATTTAAAGTTGCATGATTGATATCCCTCTTTGACGTCCCTTACTGATATATCTTACCAAATGTTACTATAAGGAAACGAAATGGCAAAGCAGCCATTAAATATCGCAGGTGTTCGATTGTCAACAAAGACATCACCTAGCAACTGAGCTGTGGAGGGCGATGGATGCTGTGCGACACTAGCATCTGTTCTGCAGGAGTGCCATTATCAACAGAGAGGACTGTTTATGATGCAATGTAGCATTTTATTTACTGTGCATCTGACTGAGTGCCGACATGCGAGTCTAACAATGTAGGTATACAATATAACAACGCTCTCGGTATTTCTTATTTTTTCGGATTCACAAGACTTAAAAATTGAATTATCGGTTTATCGGCTGTGTGCAAAATTGCATACTTTTGAATAAATACTTCAGAACTGCGTGCTAAAGTGTCCATTGAATGAGCACTTCATAATCTCAATGCAATGGTCATCCTGGTACTTTTCACCTGCTGTTTTTAGAATACCGTGAATGTGAACACACTACTCCTTTCACTATATAATGAATAGGTGTGTGATTTTGGATGCAGGCAGTGACTGGTGAGGTATCAATACGGGTCTGTGCATCCAATGTCTCACCTTGACATCACACACAATTCATGTCAGGAGAGACTGTGTGACCCAGATGAGATTGAGCTCTTTTCTATATTTCTGTGTTCATCTTGCATGTAGGCCTTTGTGGGTTTAAGCCCTTATGGCAAGGTTTCACAGTGATATGAGAATCGACGCTCTTCGCACCGGTATTTGCTCTTTAGGTCGTAACGAGATGATTAACCTTGGAGTGGTCAGAGTAATGGCATGGAATGATTGTTGAATTGCCTTTCATTAGTTTGCTTGCTGTGAGCAAATGGGGACATTAAGAAACTATCATACATGCCTTAATTTATCTAATAGAAACTGAATAAAAGCAGAAACTAAAAAGAAAAAGTAATTGATAGATAGGGGTGGCACGGTTCACAAAACGGTTTGTATCATGGTTTTCGGTTCTGTACGGTTCTTGTTATTTTTTCTTTTAATCTTTAACACTCCAGAAATGTACTTCAGCATATGATATATAGCTTATATTGTGTAAAAATACACTGAATTGGATGCGTGTTGCACAATACTTGCATACAGTCGCAGTTCTATCTATTGTTTTATTTCCGCTGTCAACAAAGGTAATAGAGCACGGATCGGGCCGCGTTTTTTTTTTTCATACTAATGACACATGCACTTTTTTTGTGCGGAAAGCCCGCTTTTATTAAGCAACTGTAGGAAGGTGTTTGGAAATGTCAACAGATGTGAACATCAGCGCACACGCGGCAAAAAGTGCCGTTATAACACAGTTATAACGCACATCACGCTGATGTGACCGAGCACGAGCATCCTCTCTAAATATCTGTCCGAACTGTAACTTATCCATCCTATAATAGGTAACATGAAATGTTCCCACACACCCGATTTATACGACGCTGGCTCATCCTCCATCTCACTTGCCATTTCTACACGTACGGGGCACGAGGCTACATTGAGCATGTCATGCACCGAACCGAGACAAGCGTACCGAACGGTTCGTTTTTTTTCCCTATTGATATATATTTTTTTATCAAATATATTATTTGTCATGTGCACCATTCATTTAAAGCAAATATACAGTATATGGGTGGTTGATCAATATTAAGGTGTGACAGAAAAAAATAAAAACAAACAACAACAACAAAAAAAACCTGTTAACATTGAAAAGGACCCCTCTCTCTTTTTCTTTGTCACACCGTATGTTATGCATATTTGGTAACATTTAGAGCTTAGGTTACACTTGTTAACTATGAACCTTTCCCTAAATACATTTTCTGCTTATTAATAGTAAAGGTAGTTTATGAATTGGGTAGGATTAGGGATGTAGAATAAGGTCAAGTAGAATAAGGCATCAATATGTGTTTAATAACTGTTAATAAATGGCTAATAATGTCCATGTGCTAGTTTAAAGACCCTATAATAAAGTGTTACCATATGTGTGTGTGTGTGTGTGAGAGACAGAGAGAGAAACAAGCATAAATGCTAGTGTCAAAAATTCAGTGTCTTCCTGAAAAAACTAAAGTATTATTATGAAATTGTACATACGAACATTTATATGCACCAACACAACAACTCTAATAAACAGTAATGTTTACCGTTTCACATTTTTGGATAGTGTAAAACAGATATAAGTTGTAAACAAAGATTATTGGAGTATTTTTGTATTTTTTTCGGTCTTTCTACTTAATTCAAAGTCTTGTCATTCCCTCATAATTAATTACTACAGTTTCTGAGTAAACAAATTAACAGTACATATTCTTTCTAAGCGTATTGACACATTTTAATATTAAAACAAATGTCTGATGATGTAAACTGTTGAATCATTGTTTTGATTGTTTGAATAGTTGATTGCAGTATACACTGAGTAGATTTAATAGAAATCAATCAAATGTATGCTGAGTCACGAAGTAAAATGGCACGATTTCTATAGGAAATGTCCTGGGCAAAATTATATTGGCAGAAGAAGTAATGTGTAATTAAGTGCATCACTGCAGGCTGTGTTGAGCGCACAGCTCCACTTCCTCTCTGACACACAGACAGATTAGCAGCCTCCTCAGGCCCTGCTCCCTGCTACCTGTTCACTCTCCTGTGTGTTTTCCAATTTGTTATTGTTGCTTATCATGATAGTCTTATAGTAGAGGGACTGTGTGTGTGTGTGTGAGAGAGAACACAATGGATGCTTTCAGGATCCTGCAGAGGGACAGCTTTGTGTAAATCCTGTGAGTCCTTCAGCAGAGCAAGGTCATTATTGCCACAATGTTGTTCCTTGAATCTCATGAAAACATGTCCATGTCACATGGACCCCAGTGTCCCCAAAGTCAATTACAAAAAATAATAAAATGTTTTGAAGTATTTCTTAAATGATCTTTATTTCGTTTTTCTTAAATTTGGTGTTTTTTTTTATTTCATTAATTGACTCTTTTCTTGTTTATTTTATATCTACTGGGCTCCATGTGATCTGGGCATGTTTTGGTGAGATTCACTGACCTTTCTCCAGCTGATGGTCTCCTGAGAAAAACATTTTTTTCCTCTTATTTCAGTCTCTTCTCAACTTTTTTTCCTCACATCTTCACAAGGGAGCTGTGCAAATGGTTAAACCAACATATCAAGGGTTGTTGATATTTTCTGAATTAAGAACATCCGCCTGTCATGTTTAGACAAGCCAGTGTCTGTCACCCAGTAACAAGATGATCATGTTTATTACTTTGGCTGTCAATCATTCAGCATTCACTCTCTGGTGCATGGCTAACCTCATGTGACCTTGGCTTCATGAACCACTGTACAACAGTCCATTAGCAATTTACCCTGTCAAATGTAAGGAATCAGTCATTACTGTTATAAAACATTTAATTAAACGACAATTTACTATAGTTTTTATTGTTTCCATTATCTTGTTTTTATGCAATTCAGAGCCTTGATGGACTGGAACATCCATCTACAGTCTCATCCTCAACAGATTATTTTTTAAAATTTATGGCTCCATTCATCTTTCCTTCAATGATATATAACTTATGTAACGGTTTATAACTTATGCACTGCACTGTGTGTCTGCATCAACAATCAATACATAATAAATAGAAGTGGTTGTAGGCAGTAAAGAAAACAGTGCTTGCCACTTTATTTCACAACATGTTACAACGCAGATGAGAGGTAAATGTGCTGAAGGGCTCGTTGCGCAGTGAGGAGGAAGTGATGGGTAGAGATGCGAGAGTCTAGCTGTCGTCAGGTAAAGTCAGCTCTGGCTTTGTGACTGTGTTCTGGACCTCCAGGGCGCCTCGCACTCGTGGAACGTGTTTCACTGAACCAAAGATGCAATGGAAATTTAAAGCAGCATGATGAGACGCAGCAGTAGGCACCAGGTGTGCCTCATCACACGCTGCCAGCTATAGCACATTTTTACCCCCTCCCAGCCACACGCTCCTATTATACAGCATGGACGTGGGCTGGAAGTCAGCGATTGGAAGCAGAGAGAGATTTCTTTGCTACATAGCTTGTGGATGTAGAGCTGTAATACGGGCAGCACAAATCAAGATAGAATTGAGCCTGTGGACTCGGGGACGGAAATGAATTATGTTGCTCCATTTAATTTCAAAGTGACTTTAAAGTCAGTTTGAAACACAGTTTGTGACCCATTTGATTGGCATTTCTGAGTGAATTGGGATATTAACTGAGGATGAAAATGTAGGGTGGGACTTGATTTTATCCTTCCAGAATTGATTGGATTGTGACCGGGTGTAATATAGCACTGTTCAAATGTTATGATGTCTGTATTCTTTTAAAGAAATGAGTGCTTTTATTCAACAAGGATGCATTGAATTGATCAGAAGTGGCACTAATGACATTTATAATCATTAAAACCAAACCAAAGATCCAGAAAAAAAATGCTTTAAAAAATGCCACTAAATGATTAAGCTGCACCAATGTTTTTGAATATGATATTAATTTGAAATGTTAGAATGATTTCTGAAGGATAATGTGATACTGAAGAATGTGATGATTTTAAAAAAGTTACAGGAATAAATTACATTTGAAAATATGTTTAAATATAAAATAATTGTAATATTTCACACCATTTACTGTATTTTATGCACATACATGTGCCTTGGTGGGCATAAAAATAAATGAATAAATAAATGCCTATACCAGCCACAAACGTTTGTTTGGTAGTGTATCAGAACACTGAGAGAAATAAATTATTAAATATATAACTACAGTGGGTACGGAAAGTATTTAAACCCCCTTCAATTTTTCACTTTGTTAGATTGCAGCCATTTGTTAAAATCATTTAAGCTAATTTTCTTTCCCTCATTAATGTACGCATAGCGCTCCATATTGACAGAAAAACACAGAATTGTTGACATTTTTGCAGATTTATTAAAAAAGCAAAACTGAAATCTCACATGATCCTAAGTATTCAGACCCTTTGCTGTGACACGCATCTATTTAAGTGCTGTCCATTTCTTCTGATCATCCTTGAGATGGTTCTACACCTTCATTTGAGTCCAGCTGTGTTTGATTATATGAGTGGACTTGATTAGAAAAGCCACACATCTGTATATATATAAGACCTTACAGCTCACAATGCATGTCAGAGCAAATGAGAATCATGAGGTCAAAGGAACTGCCTGAAGAGCTCAGAGATAGAATTGTTGCAAGGCACAGATCTGACCAAGGTTACAAAACATTCTGCTGCACTTAAGGTTCCTAAGAGCACAGTGGCCTCCATAATCCTTAAATGGAAGATGTTTGGTATGACCAGAACCCTTCCTAGATCTGACCGTCCGGTCAAACTGAGCTATCGGGGGAGAAAGAGCCGTGATAAGAGAGGTAAAGAAGAACCCAAAGATCACTGTGTCTGAGCTCCAGAGATGCAGTCGTTAGATGGGAGAAAGTTGTAGAAAGTCATCCATCACTGCAGCCCTCCATCAGTCGGGGGTTTATGGCATAGTGGCCCGACAGAAGCCTCTCCTTCTACTGAATATTGAGCAAAGGGTCTGAATACTTCCATGTGATATTTCAGTTTTTCTTTTTTAATACATCTTCAAAAATGTCAACAATTCTGTGTTTTTCTGTCAATATGGGGTGCTGTGTGTACATTAATGAGGAAAAATGAACTTAAATGATTTTAGCGAATGGCTGCAATATAACAAAGAGTGAAAAATTTAAATGGGGGTCTGAATTCTTTCTGTACCCACTGTATGTTATTATGGATTATCATTTAGTGATGTGCACTAATGAATCATGCACTATAAAAGACATTTAGAAAGTAATGTTATTTATTTTTATATCTTGTTCACTTTTAAATTCCATGTGTTATGAAAAAAAGTGTTTACATTTAGTAAGGGTAGTATTATTTTAGAAATGCACCTTTTGCAGTTTTAAAGAATAAGAGGGAAAAGTGGAGACAAATCATGAACATACTGATATAAACTGAACATATCAAATCTCCTCCAGGTGGATCCCCGTATTTAGCAGCAAAGATCAATGAAGCAAAAGATCTTCTTGACTCTGGCCCTCGGCGCTGACCCAGCTGCCGGATCTACCTCAACAGAGAGTTACATCTACTTCAGAGCCGCCAACTCACCCATGAGCCTCCACAAGTCATTGTTCTCCTCCATGTTTTTCTGCCATAAATCAGCCGACTCTCAACATTCTCCCCTCCCTTCTATCCGTCACTGTTCCCCGCCACAGCTTTAATGCAAGTCGGCAAAGTTTGATCCTTCACGTTAAAGGATCATCACGCTGTCCATGAGAAATATCTCACAGTGATCTATATTATTTATTGAGGTGACTTGTGTAATGTTTAATGTCTGCTCTAAAATAGTGGATGTATCATTTCCAGTGGTCTAAAAAGCCTAGTATTCCCCCCCATCCAGCAGGGGCCAGACTATGTAGGTGTTAAGTTATTTTAGCATGCTGAATAAACTCTTTTACAAATCTGGAATGACTCATTGTGAGTATTTTTATGTGCGTTTGTGCTCTACCATTCTCCTGCCGCTGTGTTGTGGCTGATGTCTGCGGTACAGATGCCTGTCTGGTCTGCACATCTGACGGAGTGGCTGGGATTGGACAGAGGGACGTTCTGTACGCCATGACTTGGACTGCTGATTTGCCGTTTGTCAGACCGAGATTAATGCCAAGGACAGGATACTGCAACACAAGCTTCACAAACCAGTTATACATTACTGAAGAGGAATAAAAGGCAAGCAACACTGACAGAAATTGCTTCTAGGATGCATTTTATATTTCATTTCCTTGAGAGCAATTTCAAGCTACTTTCAGAATAAAGTATTAGCTTGTGACTACTGCTTCCTCTATTTTAAAAATAGCTAGTATTATGAAAATATTAATCCACCATAAACGTTTCAAACAGTGGTATACATTGTTATTGTTATATAACCATATAACCTTAATTATGTTAAATGTGAGTGACATCCAGCCATCATTAATGACTAGATATGGTTATAATGATTTTTAAGGTTTCCTATATACATTTAAGTATTGTGTAATAGTACTTAACCACAAATGCTTACTATATGGTTAGGATTATTGTAAATGAAAAAAAAATCTGTACATATACGTCAAACTTTTTTTTGCATATTTTTAGTGTGACTACGTCAGACTTCCTACTTCCGTCTCAGAGCAGTGACGTTGACGCTAAGCGCCGACTTTAAGATTGTAGTTTAGGTTATTGAAATCTAAAACAACAGCGGACATGGAGACACGGGATACTGTAGCCTGAACAAAAAGAGTGTTTGGTTCACATTTTGAGTGTAATGTTGCATTCCTACCCACGACAGATTTTGGGAAAAGTTTAATTTATGAACTGTTACCAATTATTTTAAACTTCACACAAGTGCCCCCCACGAGACTGCAAACTCTTGTCAGTTATGTCCTTCCAGACTCTGTCTATGAAGCAAAGCAAAGTAGCAGAGTTTGGTATTACCAGGCTAGCATATTTTGATAAGTTATGGGAAAAATATTGCCAATAGTTATTGATAATATTTGCAGCGTAGTAAAACAGATTATACAATAACAGTAATAATATAAACTAATTGTCTACCACTACACATATAATAATTGTTACATAATATTATTCAGTTTTTATTAATGTAACTGTAACAAGGACAAACACACACAAAAAATGCACATGCACAAAACACATAATGTGTACAGATACAGATATTTATTTTTGGAGCATGAAGTACACTTATTTTGATGTGTTTCCAATATACTACATTTACATATAAAACTTGATTAGAATTTCAACTAATCGGTATTATGTTTATATTTTAAACATGCTGAATTGCAACTTCAGCATTACAAATGGGTAATCATATATACAAGTTTAAATAGAATTTGCATTAATGTATATTTTAGTTTACCATAACTGTTTATCAGTATATTTGGCAGTACACTGTTTTTAAAATAAAACATTAAGACAAAAATTATTTAGGGTTTTTTCATGCAGATAACAAGCAATTAAGTCTCTGAAAACACTGCATTCATTTGACACTTTACAATAAGGTGAGTGATGAGGCAACAGCCTCGCCGGTCTATCATCGCCTTGCCCGTCTCTTCAGCGCCGCCCTTCATTAGGCTCCCGACAGGAGTGGGCGGATGCGAGGAGGGGCGCAGGACTGGACCAGTCTTGTGGCGTGTGATGAGGCGCACCTGGATCGAATGGTGCCTCATCACCGCCGCCATTAAATAATCAAACGCGCCTCTCCTCGGGAGACTGGTCTCTTCCCCTGTGCATGCGCACTGGTGGCGGCAGAGCGAAGCGAGCCATCCTATAAAGCGCGAGCAACCAGAGCTGCATCTACTCCGCCCCTTCCCGGAACCTTGTTCCCTCTACACTGCCTAACCCTCACCGAACCCGAGCAGCACAACGAGGACACCAGTTCCCCTTTTATTTTGGACACTTTTATTCCCCTGGACACTTTGTTTTGTTGTATTTATTTAATAAAAATAGCTTCTCCGAGGCATGACGTCATTCCCACTGTGTCTGTGTTGGCTCGCTCGTGACATCTGGTGGAGAATGCGGGCAGTGCGGAGCCAACCAGCACAGTGGGCGTCATCTGATCACGTCACTCCCCTCTCGTTCAGAAGACAGGAAGATCAGCGCTGGGGCAGAGAATCGGAAGGAGGCCTCCCAGCCACCGAAGGGGTAAGTGACTAATCTTTTCTGAATAAGAGTCATTACCCGTAGCTGGTGAGAGCCGACACTAACTCACTTCATCTCTGTCTCCGGCATCGACGTTGAGCGGGGAGGGTGAGCAGCCTGGAGAGGTACCCCTGCCTCGCCCACTCCAACCGTATGGGGCCTGATCGAGGAAGGTAGCACTCCGGTGTGGGCGGCGCATCAGCAACGGGAATGTCGCTTGGGGGAGGGAATGTGACGAGGCAACAGCCTCGCCGGTCTATCATCGCCTTCCCCGTCTCTTCAGTGCCGCCCTTCATCAGGCTCCCGACAGGAGTGGGCGGATGCGAGGAGGGGTGCAGGACTGGACCAGTCTGGTGGCGTGTGATGAGGCGCACCTGGATCGAATGGTGCCTCATCACCGCCGCCATTAAATAATCAAACGCGCCTCTCCTCGGGAGACCGATCTGCTCCCCCTTTGCATGCACACTGGTGTCCTCGTGGGTCCGGGAAGGAGGCGGCAGAGCGAAGCGGAGCTGACG